>WUQG02145781.1:0-23894 GCA_011317285.2 Androctonus mauritanicus | reverse complement strand
CTCAATCTTGGGCAAATTCTCTAGCGCTAGATTTTATCAAAGTCACTTTGCAATTTTTTACGTTGATGAACGAATAAGAGAATATTTTATAGGTTTGCAATGTGCAAAAAATTATGTGAAAAATAAAATATCTTAATTTAAACACGCCATATTTGCTTATTTATTGGAACTATATCTCTTTTCCTGACTATAATCAATTCTAACGTGAAAAATTTTAAGAACAGAGCAGTAAGTTATCATAAAATGGATTAAATGTTCTCCATAAGAACGTTAGAATATGTTAAACACGATCATTAGCACGAAAGATTATCAGCATTTTGACATATTTCAAAATCAATTTTTGCATGCAATTTTTTGAATTGGTTTTGAAAATTTCGAAAGAAAAATAAAATCCACTTTCATTCACACGTATTTCTATACATCATTTAAAAAAAAAATCTTCCGTTATTTTTAATAAAGTTTAATAAAAAAAAAATCGATCGCGTAACAGTAAAAAAATAAATTAGAAAACACATTAGTAGAAAACTTCTCAACTTTAATTATTCATCGATTTTTTTTAATATTAAACTTTAGTAATAATAAATCAATAATAATCGTGTTAAAAAATATACAATTTAGAAAGAAAGCAAAATAAATAAAAAAAAAACTGCAGAAATTTAAATGCAAAATAAGTAAAAAACGATGACATTAAAAAAGTAATAACGATAAACAGAATTCTGCTTATCGTTATTAAAATTTTATATATTTTTCTTGCACTTTAATTCTGTTTAAAGAGAATTTAATATTTATTATTCAACGACTGCATTTACCAGAAAGATAAACATTTGTTTGAAGTATTTGTATAAATTTAAGGGAAAAAAAGCATTTTGAGGAAAACTTTTAAGATTTTCCAAAACTTAACTAATCTACCGCTCAGTCGGCGCTTATTTATATATATATATATAATCGATTGAGCTGTAGATTAAAAGAAAAAAAAATTTATATTAATTTTTAATGTCGCCTTTTCCTGACACCGATCCAATTAACTTAATCATCCACGTGTCTAACTGATTTTTAATGAAGTGACGAGGTTGGAGATCTATTAGCAACGTCTCTCACGCAATAAAATTATATCTATCATGTCCTTCATTCAATTAACTTCCTGTTAAGCCAATACAGAAATCATAGCCACAGATTCAGAACAGTTAACACAAAGAATGGGAAATGTTGTTACTAATGAAAATTCCTTTGATATATCTCAGATAAATTAAATACTTGACGTTTGAAAACTCTGTTATGTCCTGCAAAGAATATTTTTAACTTCATTAATTTTAAATTTAAATTATTAACTGAATTATCTTTTAATAGAAAAAATAAATAAACGACACGATTCAGTTGTTTTTTTTTTCTGTTTTTTTAATACTCAATATAAAACAGTTACTAATTTATTTTTGTCTGTTCTTTGACGCTAACTCTGTTTAATTAAAACTGCAATTCGAAGAAGAATAATTAACGAATTAAATAATAAACATGGAAGAATTAATTCACATAAAAGTAACGTTAATTTTCCGGAGCGTTGTTGCAGAAGTAATCATTAAACGAAAGAATTAATTAATTATTTTTCGTGCCGTTTTCTGATGAAATTATCACTCCAATTGTTTGATTTAAATCGATTTATTGTTTGATACGACTGAGTTAAAAAATTAATTTGCTGTTTAAAAATTTAATTATCGCGTTAACATTCCAAAATCTATTGATAATAGCCTGATTAAACGTTAATAAGAGAAGTGTGCCTGATGTCGCGTACATAAGAAAATATGAAATTATGCAAAGATTATCTAGAGGACGACAAAGTTTACAAGATGCAAATTAAAGAGTCTGTAGTTAGCAAACTTTACTGTTCTCGAGATGGTCTTTGCATAATTTCAGATAATTTATTTTAGATTTGTTATTGCTCTCTTCGTTCGTCTAAATATTGGTATCAGTTGAAAAATCGTGATAAATACTAAACCACAATGAAGAGGACTCAAATAATTGCAACAATACATCATAAGGTACAGATCCATTATGTTGTGCCTTTCAAACTTTGTTGTCATTGAGATGGTACAACTTAACGATATAAAAATTAAAGTCTGTAAATTATATCATCTCAAGGACAACAAAGTTTGAAAGCTATGAACTTTGATATATTATTGCAATTACTTTACTGTTTGAGTCTCAGCAATAAATCACAATGAAGCAGATGCAAACAACAAAGTAATTGCAACAAACATATCAAATTTCACAAGGTGAGACCCTTTATTATATACCTTTCAAACTTTGTTGTCCTTGAAATGGTATGACTTACTGTAGATTCTAATTTATATCGTTAAATTGTACCATCTCAAGGACAAGAAAGTTTGAAAATACAACATAAAGGGTCTGTATCTTATGATGTGTTGTTGCAATTACAGTATTTGAGTCTGCTTCAATGTGATTTATTGCTGATCAAGATTTTTCAATTGATATCAATAATATTTTACACATGAACGAAAATGAGCAATGAAAAATTTAAGTTAAATTATCTGAAATTATGCAAAGACCATCTCAAGGAAAACAAAGTTCTCATGGTACAATTTAAAAAGATCTATAGCTTTAAATGGTTCAGTATAAAAATATAGTTTAAAGAATCTGTAACTTGTTAACTTTGATGTGTTGATACAATAATTAGAGTTCAGTATAATTTATCATCAAAATTTTTCAGTTGATACCAATGGTATTTGTTAAAAATCAACGAAAATGAGCAATGAAATTAATTTTATTTTTCAATGACAATGGAAATCTAGCACGTTGGTGGCTCATTAATGGCTACAGAGATGGAAAGTAACATATTTCAGTAGTATACAATATTCTGCATAAGAATATTGTATACTACTGATACAACTGACTATACTACTGTACTGACTAAACTGTATACTACTGATACTGTTGTATATATCAATAGTATACAGTATTCAATGATCTTCAGATAGTTATTTTGTTTCCACTATAACTACTTGAAGATCACTGACAAAATGTTCCCATCCGAAAACAGAATAATTTTTTAAAACTATAGAATATTCAATAGATTTTAATGATCAGTACAAAATTAATTTTGCAGGAATCTGTGTTGAAGAGTTAAGAATTTCATCAAATATTCTAGATACATCAGAAACTTCACAAATTTTCCAACAGTGATACCATCTCTTCTAGGGAATACTTGTGCACATTTGAAACATGAAACTCTTCTTCTTCACTTGTTAATATGGAGTTATAGCGAAAGCTTTTCCCTCCGATGACGATCAACATGAAACTCTACCTATCATAATCTATATATTTCACTTGTTGTCACTCGACATTAGGCATTATTATCACGAAAACCACAATATATGATATACGATATAATATTTTTATTGAATTCCTTATTTGGTATTAAATTTTCAAAAAAAAAAAAAAAAAAAAAAAAAAATGTTTAAATTGAATATTTCCAAGAATTCTCATCAAATATTCAATAATTCGCGTGTATATTATGCAAATTACAGAATTCATTCAACAGTATTAAACTATTCATTGGTTTATTCATTGTGAATTAACAAGGCTTCAAGTCAACAATTCTCAGTATTCTGTATTTATAATGCATCCTATATCATATATCAATGTAATACATTGTAGTGTGTTATAATTCTAGTGTATTAAATGTGTGTTCTAGAGAAATATTCTATTATTTCTTCAGTAAATTAACACATATACTGTATTTACGAATTGAGAAGAATTACTAATTATGCAGAACAACACTACATCGTGAAATATGTATGTGTTTAATTTATAGTGACAAACTTAATATGAATTGTAACATCGAATTTGACACTTTAAATTCAATTCATCTCCAAAAATATCGAAAATTTAATTTGAGATTTTCGTTTATATGATCATAAGAAAAGAATAAAGAATACAAATGAATTTATAAATGCAAAATTTCTAAATTCGGAAAAATATTTTATATGGAGGATGCTAAATCAGTTTGTTTTCTTGTTACTGTATATTCTGATTTCAGTTATTGAAAATATTTCTAAAGAGAAAACTAATAAAATAGCATTAATTCTAACAAATAACAAAGAAAAAAATGTTTTTTGGTAGATGAAAACATTAAAATTAAATTCATATCAATATAAAAAGTTATGCCATGAAATTTCAAAATACGATATTCATGGTTAAACTGATTTGTTTAATTTAATCTGTTTCTATTAAAATTTATTCTAGTGTATTAAAATTCGATTGCATATAAAAATGTGTTCTGCTGTATTATAATGGTAATGCGTTCTGGTGTGATGAATGCTCTAGTGTATTAGAATTTCGGTATGATCATCTATTATAATGTGTTCTGGTGCGGTGTGTATTTTAGTGTAATATTTTTCGAACTTTAGCGGAAGATTCTTTTATATTAAAAAAATCTTTATACTTGGAAAAAATCTGCAAACTCTAAAACATGACATTTCCATTTCTAATAATAATTCATACATTGATTGTAATTTATATACAACAACAGCATCACGTCCATAGCTTCTTAGTGCCCTATGGTTAGAAATATGCTTTAATTCACAAAAATAAATCATCTCCATATCCTCATGAGGAGATGAGCATACTATTTACATATTTAACTTAATATATATGTTTATGCAGTTCAAAAAAAAAAAAAAAAAACGTAACAAAGAAGGATTCATATTAAATTACAGGAATTTTTTTTTTAATTTTATTTAAAATCTCTAAACGAAGTTAGGAATTTTTATCATTGTAAAAAACCGTATTCTTGTTATTTATGATTCTAAATATATCGTCCAAGATGATATAACTACAAGAAAAAAAATAATATAATTTTGTTTACATTTTTTCTATTAATTTTATTTAAATAGAAACAAGTAGTAAATTAGAAATTCTCAATTTTTGTAAATATCCTAAGGATCTATGACTATTCTTGAGAATTACGGATCCTTAAAGATCCGTGTTTTAAATAAATTGTATTGTGTTCTAGCATAATATAGGTTCTAGTGTATTAAAATTCTAGTATTTTAGTACATTATATTGTGGTCTGGTATGATATAGATTTTAGTGTATTAAAATTCTAGTGTTTAAAATAAATTGTATTGTGTTCTGGCATAATATAGGTTCTAGAGTATTAAAATTCTAGTGTTTTAGTACATTGTATTGTGTTCCGATATAATATAGGATCTAGTATATTAAAATTCTAGTGTTTTAATACATTGTATTGTGTTATGGTATGATATAGATTTCTAGTGTTTCTAGTGTTTTCTAGTGTTAGTCTAGTGTTATAGGTTTCTAGTGTGTAGTCAATTCTAGTATTTTAGTACATTGTATTGTGTTTTGACATAATTTCTAGTGTATTAAATTTCTACTGCTCTATTAAATTTTAATGGGTTCTGGTGAAGTATGTGTTTTAGTGTATTGTAAAGTTCTAAAATATTTTCTCCAACATTGCCAAAAAATCTGTTAAAATAATAAAAGTAACAGCAAATGTGCACATTCGGAGCGCATACCTCACCGGTTATAACTACATAAAATTACAAAGGAATAGTTACTTTTAATAATTTAATACATGAAATGATTTTTATATTTAAAACAAAAAAAAAAAGTCGAAAGTAAATATTTATCTTTATAAATATAATTTTCGATAACAATTTTTCATTTCTAATAATATTGGTAACTCAATGATGGTCTTATTTTCGTTGATAAAAGAAAAAATAATAATAATAATAACTTTTAATCAAATAAAATCCGGAATTTAATGATTAAAATTAAATATTTGTTTTAATGATTAGTTAAAAAAAAGTCAAAAAAAATTTCACCTTTATTATTTTATCTTGAAGGTCTTTTTAAACTTTCTTTAAACATTTTTATTGCTTTAAAGACAGTTATTTTCTCTAACTTCGACATATTCCAAGTGATTTATATTGAAAATCTTCCAGCGCGATTATTCAACAGAATTTTTGAAATATGATAAAAATTGCAAATTCAATAACATTAACTATGAAAGAATTTTATTTTTCGTATATATAGGCCTATATTTTTTTTTATCTATTTTTGAACGAAATGAGAAAGAAGAAGACGAAAAAAAAAATGAAATCTTGAAGGAGAATCAGATTTCTTAGCTATTTAGAGTATTTTTACTTTACTTATTTTTAACTTATAATTTCTTTTGTAATATAATATCGTATTTTTTTTAAAAATATATCATCTATCGTAATTTCTAGAAGAAAATTTTTCCATTAAAAATATTTACAAGTTAAAATTGCACTTGAAAATTTCGGAAAAAAATATATTTAATTTTGTTTTTTCGATGCTCACTGGCTATCGTGGTTCGAAGAGGATAGAAATTTTTTCAATTCTTTTATTCACGTTTTATCTACAAGTTCCAGAATTACTAAATAAGAAAATTTAAAGCACTCTTTTCGATTAAAAAAAAAAATAATAATAAAAATACACGAAGAAGAGTTAAAGTTACTCTGAAACAATGCGAAATTTGAGATGTTAGTTTTGTTGATGTTTTTCACAAAGAAAAATCTCAAATTTCACATGGTTGTTGTGGTTGTTGTTTTGTATATAAAGTAACGAAAGCTTAATAAAGAAAGATTCGAAGTAAATTACAGAATATTTTATTTTCGATCTCTAAAAATTTTTATCATTGTAAGAAAACAGTGTTTTATTATTTATGACTCCATATATATATATCATTCTATATGATATATCTGTAAGAAAATTGATTTTTCTGTTTAAACTTTTTATCATTTTTTACCTTTATATATATATATATATATATATATAAGTAAGATAAGTAACATAAATCTGTAACTCAAAAAGTTTTTAAGTTACTTTCAGATTAGTTTCATATCAGAAATTTAAAACCAAAAAGTAGTTTTTTCTGTTTTTTTTTTTTTTTTGTTTTTTTTGCTTCGAGCAAAAAAACTGCAACTCGAAAGAGAAAATCAAGAAAATATGTGAAGATATAAATTATAAATTTATGTAAATAAGAGCTAATTACACTCATAAAATATGTGTTAGTATCCATCCACATGTAAGCATAGATGTGGAAGAGAATACCAAGATATTACGGTGAACTAAACTTGTCATGGACAGATATGAGATAATATTTAAATTCCGAACATATTTTAGAAGTGGAAAATGCATTTAAATGGTAATATATTCGATAAAAATCGTTATTATAAAGTGCCTCTCTGAATTTTGTTTACAATAAAGACGTGTTTGTTAGCCTGGAGCATTTAAAATCTCACAAAAATCTACATGGTACCAATTTAAATGAAAAATAGAATCCTATCGGGGAAACAACGCGAATTACTCAGGATTTATATCTCCCTTGAGGAACGTGTTATTTTATCTCATTTTTTTTATTTTTTTTTTATTTTATTTTGAATCGAACCGAAAACAGAAAATTTAATTCTCTCTTTTATTGCATTTGTAATCGTTTATCTAACTTATTTTTATTTTTTTTAATTGTCTTCGTGTAAATTTTTAATTACCGTACCGTAATTTATGTTAGCAGTATTTGTGGCTATTTGCGGTTTTTAGTAATTAATTTAAGAAGAAGTAACATCAGTATCGAAATTTATTATTCGAAAGCAAAAAGGAGGACACAAGGGTTTAAACTTTCAGAATATTTATAAAAATAATAAGTAGCTTGTCAAAGTAAATAACCAGAAGCCATTACTCTGAGAAATTATTCTGTAAACAGAAACACAATCTTCAACAGTTTAGTTACCGAGAAAAATAAACAAAAATAAATTTGTTGTGAGATTTATTTCTTGAAAAGAGTGAAGAAAAAATATATATATATATATATCAAAGAAATTGTTCGGTTTTCTTGATAAATAACAGAATGTTTGTTGAAGTCTAAACTTAAATAGCATTATAAATGACAGAAAATTCGAATCTGTTAACTGTAATTTATATGTTTGCTCTTGGTATTTGTAGTTTAAACTTACTGCATAATAGTAATAAAAAAATTATTATTTTATGCATTAAATGGGATTTTTATAACTAATTCTATATTAGAGATAATTTTTCAAGTAAATAAAGTCATTAATTCTCTTTGTTTTTAATAAAACGTCCATTAAATAAAATGGCACGATATGTCGAGTAAGGATTAAGATCGTTGAAGCAAAGTGCTTTTTAAGTGTTTCGCAGATTTTTTTATCCAGTTTTTAAAAAATTAAACATTTTTTAAGTTTAAATATTCTCTTAAACAATTTTTAATCTGGTTTATTAGAAAAATTAACTATTTTTGAATATAACTAGCGCGAAACATCGCATCGACATTTTAGAGGTGCATCTCAGTTATGTTTAAAAATCAATACTTTATGGTAAATCCAGATGCAACACATTGCGTGGCTATAAAAAATCTAACACGTGAAACTGCCTTAAACTAATTTATAATCAAACTGTGGATTTTCCTTCTTTATAAAACCTTTGCGGGTCGATAACAATTTTGGTATGCCGACTTTCCATCTTCAGAAGCCACATATTGATGAATTTATTTGCAATATAACAAGAACTTTGACCGGGAACTTAAAATATCAAATTTTATACGTCATAAAAACAGCAAAATATATCCTGGTACCAGCAGATCAACACATTAAGCAATCACAAATGAATTGTTTGTTCGTGTGTCTGATTTATTCAATCGGAAGTAAAAATATATTGTAAACTAATATATAGTTATTTTTATAAAATAAATAAATGTTTACATTTTTGTTTTCGTACTGTGGTTATTTATTAAACTGCAGAATATTATTTTTCGTAAGAATGTTTACGTCAATCGTTAACAAAATAACGCTGTTTATAAAGCAAGTTGTCAACCACACGCGTTCAGAATATTTATTTATTTTTCTTTTTCTATATTTCTAATGATTTTCGACTTATTTCTCTCTTAAGTCTCCTTCCACTTAAACTCTTAATCCTTAGAACTTAATCTCTATTGTACAACTTCTTTCTTGTTTGTGCTAATCTTAACTACGACATTCAATTGTCCAGCTAGAGAGAGCTCATGGCTCATAAGTGTTTCTATTGTGTCTCTACAGCAAAAACATGTTATTTATCAATTATAAATTGATCAAAAAATAATAATATTTTCAAGTTACGCCGTGTTTTGACTACAGTTACGCAACAGAGAAATGTTGATAACAAACAGATCTTTCTGTTTATTTAACGATATTTGAAATCTTTTCTTAAGTCATAACAATCTAAATCTCGCTGGTTAAATCATATAAGGCATGCGTGTAATCCGATAGTTGTTAAGGAGAAAGAATTTTCTGTGTTATATTTAACAATACGTCTCAGGATTTTTTGTTATCCGGAATTTAGAGAAAATTAATTTATCAACGTCTTAAAAAGAGAGAAGAATAAAAGCCGATGCAATACTCTTTTCTCGACATTAAAACCAATTTTATTTTTCCACAGAAACTTTTAGTTTTCGGAAAGATTCGGTTGTCGTTATTATCGGGTGCCAGCTACTCAAAATGTCAAAAGTTGTTCTTCGAATGACCTTCGAAGAAAATTTCTTGCATAAAATCTTTCTGACTTTCGAACAAGATCAAATCTACATCAAAGAACTAAGGAATTTATATGAAGTGAAAAAAAATAATAATAATAAATTTCCTTTAGTCAATCTTTTCTTTTTTTTAAAAAAAATAAAACTAAAATAAAATGACATCGATTTTCTTTTTTTTTTTTTAAATTCTTCGATAATAACTATTTCCCGTTGTGTAATTTGGTTTTATAAATTTTCCGAAGAGAAAAATAATGATTTCTGAGAAATTCTATTTAGATAATAATATCGTGGTGAACAAGGCAGATAACCAGGAAAGGAAATGCAACAAAAGAAAAATGACAACTAACCTCATCAATTTCCTTTATGACGATGAAATGTTAACTGTTACGTCATTTATTATTACGTAAAAAATTGAAATGATTCATTCAGTTCTGACATTTTTTTTATAATACAATATATTTAATCTATTGCAATAATTAAAAATTGAAAATATTATAATTGTTACGTCAGATATTTTCAACCAATCACAGTATGAAACTACTAATATTGATTTTATATGAGATTAGATAGATAAAAGAAGTTTCTCTCATTCCGAACATTATAATTATTGCTTGGTATGAGAAATATTTTTTAAAATCAATTTTGAGCAAAAGATTTGAGTATATAAAGTAAAATAATAAACAAAACAAAATTATGCCAACTAGACATAATTTGCAATAATATTTTTTAGGCTATTCTTCGAAGGAAAGTGTGACTTATAAGATCATATTGTATATACCCCCATTAATAACCTTCTAATTATTTAATAAATTTACATTAAATCTGATAATGATCTCCTTCCATTAAAAGTAACCTCAATGCTGCACGTGTCGTAAATCTTATATCGTTTAAAAATGGCTGATATTAAAATTTCTGATATATTCTCCTAATATATCCTGAACTGTCTAATTAAGTTTTATGACACTTAGCATAATGATCAAGTCATTAAAGATTATCTCAAAAGTACACCAATTAACTATTTATCTTCGGTCATTTAAAAATGGCGGACGTTCAGATTTCAGAGATTTCTCTTAATAACTTTTGATCCGTTTGATCGATTTTTACGGAATTCAGCAGATTGATCTGGACACTAAAGACAACTCTGAAATAAGATTAATTAATCTTGTTGCTTCATCCGTTTAAAAATGGCGATCGTAAACCTATAAACATTTCCCTATAATAAAATATGGAATTGTTTGATTTTTATGGCGTTCAATGCTTGGTTATGTCTTCGGAGATGATTTTCATAATGCATATTTTAATTTTGTATCTTCAATCACTCTAAAATAAAGGACACTTTCTGAAAGTAGGCGATTAGTTCTTTGCAGAATTCCTCATTTTGTTTCGTGTTTTTTTTCATAGACGATTCATAAACCAAAGGAAACTAATTTACATTTTATTAGTTTAAGAATAAAAGCTACAGATGCAAACATTAAATTATTCTATTCATCATTCTAAAAATTTTTTAAAATAAATTAATAACATTATTCAAAATTTTAACTCGAAAATATTCTGTAAATTCTTTATTTTAATGATTAAAAAAAAAAAATAAAATAATACAATATATTATAACAACAACAACAAAAGAGAATTACCAGCATAATTTCCTTTTAAACTGTACCTACAATTATCCATAACTAGTATAAAAATATCTTTTAACGAGAAGGAAAAAAAAAATAGTTCAATATTTATATATACAACTACATAGTAATCATTAAATTATTAAAAAAACAAGAGGTATGTTATTAAGAGAATTAAATCTATATTTTAGAAAGAATATCATAAAAATATAAGAAAGAAAATTGGTTAATAACTCGTCAGATTGTAGGAGACTAATAACGGTATTTATATGGATTACAAGAAGATTATTCTCAATATCTTTCCAGACACATGGCTTATATGGATATTTACATTATATCTAATTAGAAAAATTGTTTTTATTCCTTTGGAGAATTCAAACGTTTTGAAGCATATCAAATATATATTTTTTATTCTTCAAATAATGTAATAAAATATTTTTAAATGCATTATTAAATGTAAAGGTTTTCATATAATAAATTTCCATACTGTCGTTATGTTTAACGATATATTTTAATTATTTTATAATTAATATATATATATAGGTTAAAGTGAAAAATATAACTGTAAGCCAAGGAATTTTTTTACTGAAAAATATCTAGAGTGTATTTTTTTTTTACTGCAAATATTCTGAGTAGTCAGTAAACTGAAAACAGATGTAACAGATGTAGAGTCGAGTACAGAGATGTAGTCTATATATATATATATATTTGTTATAAAGTTCACTAGATTTTTGCAAATAAAACGAATCCAGAAGATTACATTTTGGACTACTAGTTCTAACAATTTATTATGTTGAATTGATTGAACGATCGAGTTAAAAAAAAAATGAATGGTTTTATGATGGAAAAAAAAAGTACTTTAATCGAATTGCATTAATATGGATCTAGTATTTGGTGAGATATGAGGTAGAATTGACACAAATTCTCCTGTTCTTATAAGAATTTCTTCTTCCAATATCGGAATAACTACAGAAAGCAACAAAGAGGTATCGATCTTTGAATATATCATATATGACAGCGAACTGACTTCGGGTTTTTTAGGAAAGATAAAATTGATGACTGATGTAATCAAAATCAGAATAAAGCCAACAATATAACTCTCGACTAAAAAAAAATACCGAAATCTTAATTAGATAAATCTATTAGCAAAATTTTTGCTTTATAAGATTTTTCTAGAGAATAAATCCATTAAAACAAAAATAGTTTGGCTTAATGAAATTGTATGTTGTTTTATAAATGCACTATAGGAAAAGAGTTTTAATGTTTTCTGTTTCGGACTGCAATGAGATTTTCATAGACAACGCCTGATGCCATATATTAATCGACATCAACAGTACTCATTCAACCGTTATAGACTCAGTCAGCACATCTGTAAAATTATAAAAAGTCAGAAGTTAAACTCTTAACTGGCTTCGCTCCACTGCATTAATGCAACGAACGAAGAGCTTCAGAACATTAATCACTCGGATCTACGTCTCTCCTCAACAGAAATCATTCAAAAAAGATCATTGCGAAAGATATTTTCCATTAATTGAATAATTACATTTTTATCGAAAAAATCAATAAAAATCTTTAGATAGAACGTTGATTTGGAATCTATACAGAGATACGGAAATTTATAGTTTTAAATTGGACATTTAAATGATTGAATTCGGAGTGATTCTCAGATGATACCCTCTTTCAATAGTTCGACTCGATTTCCTCTTTAGATGAAATCTAATATACTATAATGAATCAGGAGAGAAAAGTATGAATGTTTTCTGCTTATGAGCAAGTTTAATGGGTACTTTATTCATAATGACAATTTTAAAGCATATGAAATGATCTCCACACAAATATGCCCGTAATTTACTTCTCTATGGATAATAAATCTTGTGCAGCACATGAAAAATGTATAATACCCACAATAAATGATAATTATTCATTTAAATACTTGCACCCATCTCTACAAAGCTACAAAATTATTACTTTAAACCAAAACTATTTTTTACGTATACTGTATTTTGCTCATAATCATATGATTTTCTCTCTAAACAGATATAACAAACTTCTATAGATGATAGTTCGCCGTTAATATAAGATCGTTTTCTGTGGCTTTATTGAAGTTTATATTAATTCATAATCTCGGAATATGCATTTATAAGCTAATATGTTAATTATGCACTTCTATATAAAGCAATAAAGATAGTTAATGTTTATATAAATTGTGATCTCTATTATACGGAATTTTAACTAGCTTCATAGTTTGAATAATAATTGGTGTATTCGAGTAATGAAGGCACTTTCATCATTAGTTAATCTCAGGAGAAGGTAAATTTATACGTATTAATAATAACCGCATAAGGAATTTTACTAATTTTAGAGGTAACAGTGCGCTGCGGTAACGTAAGTTTAATGCATAACATCGAGTAAATATATTCGATTCCATGAGGAACTTCGCCGTAACCGAATTTTAAATGATTGTCATTATCGAATGTAAGAATCGTAAATTTCTTTATACGACATCCTTTCTCCTATAAAACTCGGAAGAATTAGTTTGTAATGCGAAAAATGTTGGAGAATTAAAATAGGAAACTCACATCGCAAAATTTTGCCTCGGAAAATATGTCAAAGTTTTATACAGTTCTCGTAATTGCTCCCTTAAAAAGGGCATTAAAACTTATTCCGCACTCGTAAGTCCAATTTAAAGTTTTGGTATTATTAACAGGTGCGAATTATGGTATAAAAAAAAGGTAAGATGAATGCAAAAACCTCGTTTAACCGAGTAATATTAATATTAGAATCGCAGTATCAAAATAAGTATAGAAACAATTAAGAGGTACTGAACTTGGCATATACTTATTGTGATCTAAAAATAAAATAATGCTGTCGGAAATTCAGAAATTACAATGTATCTCGATCGATAATTTCTCAGATTTATGCTGATGATGCTGTTATGTCAGTTAAAGTATTGATAAAATCAGTCTGCTTACAGTTTGTAAATGATATAGTGGCATATATATAATAATTTTGATAAAAATGTATAAAACTTTGATCAGTTTTATAGCACTATAATTATTTTTTACTATATTTCAATTAAATTCTGTTTATGTATACTATATAAATTTCTAGTTACTTTACAATATAATTCACTTTAAATTTATAGGTAAAGTATTTTTAAATGCTTAAAAATTCTTTATGTTGCTGGTCTGTTTATGAAATATTTTAAGAAAAATTATAAATTTAATATTTTCGTGTAATTTTTACATATAAAAATAGAATAAACTGAGTGTTTAAGAGTTTATCACACTATTCATAATCAAAATGGCGGCCTACCAAACGTTTAAATTACGTTGAGTTATTGGTGGTTTTGAGCCTCTCAAATAACACATTAGATATGAGATAACGATTTAGTTATGAATCCATCACATATTCCACAGATTCTCGTTGGAATCATTCGCTATTTTGAAGAAATAGGATCACTGGTTCCAACCCGGAGTCCCCTGAAAATATGAGTAAGATATCAACGTCCAGTTCTTTCAGGCAGAAAATTGTAACTTTTTAATTGAGATCTCTTTAACATTTAAGTTAGTTTAATTTTTATATTTAAAGTATATATTATTAAATTAAATTTAAATTTGGCATATTTATATGGACGATTAAAAATTACAAATATTTAAAAAGGAAATTTAATTAATTATTCAAAAAATATGTGCATTGTTTCTGCTAAAACAATTAACCAGTTGTCATTTTGCAACTGAATATTCAAAAATTGAGATGTTTTTCAATTTTATAGATATCGTAATTAGAATATATCGAAATAAATTTATCAGTCTCCATCTTTTCTCAAGATAAGCATATTTTTTAAAAAAAAGAAAAAAGTGCTTTGAAATTTATACTTTAATTCTGAACTTGTTTATAGTTTTATGTGGCGAAAAGAAAAATCTTTAAATTTTAAAACAAGTTGATGAAATATGTAAATTATTAAATATTTACGCACAATTTTTAAACAAAAATACGCCCTTCTTATTATTTATTGAAAATAAAATACATTATGTAAATATTGTACATCATCGTCACAAACCGTGAAGGATTATGATAAAATCGTTGACGTCATCACGTCTAGAACCAGTTCTAGTTCGAACGGATCACGTCACGAACCTGAACCAGATAGCAGTATATTCTATAAATCTAGACTGGACCATAAACCTGTATTTTCTCATACTCGATGTGTGTGAACTTAAGTCCTCTCTCTCTCTCTCTCTCTTTCTCTCGTCTAGCTAGTAGGATAAATTCCTGGAAGATTAAGCCTTTTTTTTTCTAACGTTTATATAACACAAACAGCTGAGCTGGACATACAAATAACAAAATTACTGGATAAGCAATATTGAAAAAACACGCCTTTAACTTCTAACGTTACTCTCGAGAAAAAAAAAATAACTCGAGTAAAAGAGAAAAGTATTAAATTCGAATGTTATATCAACTACAGTTATTTTAATCCGATTCTAGAGTAAATTATATCGGAAGTATATGTAGCATTTTATTATACTCGTTCATCACGCGTATATTTGCATAACCAATCCTAAATTTTGATAATTTCGTGCGCAATAATATAACGATTTTGACAGTGCGATATATTTAAGTAGCAAAAATTTAAATTTATGCAACGTTGTCACGAAAAGAATTTTTTTTTTTTTTCAACGGAGTTCTGAAAAATGTATTATATTTAAATAGCTTGTTTTTTAAACCGTTTAAAACTTCGTGCAAACGTAGAATTTTATTAAAATTTGGCGAGAGAGTGACATAATGCGGAATACATCAAAAAATGCTGAATACATAGATTTACTTAACAACACGAGAAGGAAGAATAAAGCTTAAGAGTCACTGAGATATTAGATATATCATATAATAAACTAAGAAAGAAATAAAAGTATAGAATCCAATTTTTTTTTCTTATTAATATACCAGAAAGTTCCATTAGCCAAGAAGAAGTATTTTTACTTTATTTGAACAATAATAACTACAAAAAAAAACTTTCTTTTTTTTCATCTGTACATGCAGATAATGGGAATCCAAACTATATTAACTTTCATTTTTATCTAAATTTCTACTTCTATAGCTTTTTTTTTCTTAATAATTAGCTAATTATTTAAACAAATATTTTCAAAATAGGCACTTACATCGAATTTAGAACAATAATGAATCTTATTTGTCTTTTATAGTAGATATATATATATATAAGAGCTGCAAAAATAGATTTCCTCCTTTGATATTTCTTCCTGCTTTAAATGATGTGATTTTTTTTAATCCAAATAATTTTAATTCCTGGATTTATTTACTTACCTTCACTTCCTTTTTTTTTCTCTATCTAGAATGGTCTAAGAAGAGAAGTTATCGAAAGTACATCGCCATCTGAATGAATCTAACCAGGTTCAAAGAGGATGGTAAAAGAAACTCAAGTAAACAAAAGAAAAAAAAAAAAGGAGCAAGTATAAGTAAATAGAAGGACAGATAGAAAAGACAAATAATAGAGAAAAGAAGAAGAATAAACATTAAAAAAAAGCAAAGAACAGTTTAAAAAAAAAGGTCATTTTTTTGCATTATTAGTCAACTATTGCCATCTGTTGCCGCTACAAATAACTGAATTGTGACATTTTCATCATAAAAAAAACATCGAAACTCATTGGTCAAGATCGATTAATTGATTAAAGTTAACGAAACTTCATTAAATTATTAAATAAATTTAACAGGCATACCTGAATTTCTAAATTTTCTCAAGCCCGCAAATCAACTAAACATCGATATGTAAAGATTAAAAAAAAAATTCGTCGAAATACGTCTTGATAAAAATTTAATTCCTAATTTTATCGAGAGAGGACGACACTTAGAACTGTTGCCAGTTTAACTTAATTGCGTCGAATAATTTTCGATAATGTTTTCTTTTTTAATAAACAAATAGTTAAAATTATTCTAACAGGAAGAGGAAGGAAGAAAACGCACTACCCACATGACATTATTTTAAAATTTTTAAAACTTATTTTACGTTAAAAAAAAAAAATTATTCGACCTAACGAAATTTTTAACAGGTAGGACGTAGACCTCGATGTGCCCCTCAATATGCGGGATTGGATATTTTGTTTGCGGAAAGCGGAAGGGTGTAAAAATATTTTC
This sequence comes from Androctonus mauritanicus, assembly GCA_011317285.2. Taxonomy (NCBI): domain Eukaryota; kingdom Metazoa; phylum Arthropoda; class Arachnida; order Scorpiones; family Buthidae; genus Androctonus; species Androctonus mauritanicus. The sequence continues at coordinate 6,551 of WUQG02145781.1, read as the reverse complement.
GTAACCACCCACATATAAAATTGCCTTTAGGTAGATGAAACGGGTCAATGTCTCCCCCTATTAACTACCATTTTTTATCGTTTTATACTCGATATGCGACTATTTATAAATTTAATATTAAATATAACTTAACACTTTTTATGTGTTTGGCTCGAATATTTTAAGACTTCTATGGGCTGGTCAGTAGACGGAACTAGTTAAATGGTTCCAGTTTGCGTCTACTCTTATAAATTCTTTTAGAATGGCATTTTAATGACTCGGTTGCGTTAAGGATCATACCGAGATGCGATCGCTTCTTATTCTTCTAATTTTAAGTTTTTTTTTTTATATAAATTTTCTTTAATAAACAAAACTATCTGGCCAGAAAATATGCGTAAATTATGCGTATGATAAAATGCATAATTCTGTGTTAATATAGCTTTAATTGAGGGAAATACAAATATATCTGTTCTAATTAGAATCGTCTCTATACCCTCGAGGAATTTTTATTAAAAATAAGTAAGTCTTCCTTTTGGCATTTATAAAACTGATGTTTCCTACTAAAACCACTAGAGAGATTTCTGCTAATATTCTTTATCCCGTTAATTCTTTCTATAAGTTTTCAACTGTCAAGTAATTTTATAAACCTTATTATGGTGTATCCAACATTACATTCTTCTCTTTTGTTGTTGGTATATATAAAAAACACCTCTGTTTTTACAAACTTTCCTTTTACATGTTTATTCAGCACTGAAATATAATTAAATAAGTTGTTTATAAAAATGTCTTTTCCTTTATGTTTCCTATGTGCCTTATTGTTCCCTTTATAGTTTATAAGATCTATTATTTTTTCTGAACTTCCTATTATAGCCTATCCAATCTTAGATACCTTTTTTTATGGTTTATAAAAATCCTCTGTACAAAAGTACTTCTTGCAATGTTGTTCAGCAGCATGCCAGTAAGAATCCGTATTAATATATTATATCTGCCAAAATTATTTGTACATCCTATCGTTCTCAATACTAAATTTTCGGCTGTAACCAGCAATACTTTACTACACTTCCTATTACTGTAGAGGATCTTTTGTATGGTAAATTTGCTGGCTAAGTTTTGATTGTCCCTTTCCACTTAGAGTACTAAGGGAACCGTTATAGGCCAAATTATGAGCGAATTAATGAAGAAATCTAATTCAACCTAAGAAATGTTAGGAGTTAAAGCCATGGACTTAGAATTATATTAGTAATTTACATCTATGTTATTAACTTCTACAACTATATTAGTAAAAACTTACATCTATATTAGTAACATAAGTTTTTGTGAGGTTTATTGTCTCTTGGTCTTTGGTTTTTTCCAAACAAACAACAAACCTCACAAAAATTTGTTTCATTGGATTCTCAACAAGATATGATTAAAATTTCTTCCTCTTTTGCATACGTTTCTTGGGCCTGAGAATTGATTGTTTCCTTTCATTTATTTTCATATTTTGGTGTTTACTGTAGCGGTCACGGAAAACTACTTATAAAAAAACTAACCAGTGAAAAAATTAAATTCTTTACTGCATACTAAAATCTTATGGTGTAAAAGTAATCTTTAAATCGTGTAAATTTAATCTGTATTCTTTGTAGAATTATCTAAAACACCATTTAATAGTTTTGACCTTTGATAACTGCCTACAAAATTCGCTATTTTGTTTATGTATAAAGATCTTTTCGGAGATTTTTTTTTTAGCATTTCCAGAGGCCCGATTTCATCCAAGCGATAAACTTATCTTCTAAATACATTTCGCTAAAGATAAAAAAAGGAAAAAATATGATTAGATGCATCGGATTAACATCCATTTTGTTCCATCAACCGCTAGAACGTTGTTAACGTTTATTATAACATATTAATGGTCACGCGAAAAAAAAAAAACTGGATTGATTTTTCTTTATATACATAATCAATAAGTATAGGTTATTTAATAAACGGTTATGATAAACACGCTAATTAAAACGTAATTACTTTATGCGTAATGATACAAAACTTATTATTTAGTCAACGATTACGCTAATTTTTATAGAAGAAAAATAAAGCGCCATTTTGTTTGTGATTAGTAAATTATAGTTTGTGATTAATCGGTGACCATACTATTACTGTTAAGGTTGTTAATTTTATTATTATTATTTTTTTTTTTTTTTTTTAATCTCTCTGTTAAATTAGTCGAAGAAAACATAATTCGGTTCTAAAATTAAACGTCTGGAAGCGTGCAGCGAATTTTCGATACCGGTTAAACCGTTCTGGAGATGAGTAACCAATTTTAAAGTATGTAGCCGCAGTTATGTATTCTATATATATTAAAAAAAAAAAAGATGTCAGAGTGAAAGCTCCTGGAGCTAGTTTAAGATACGTAAAAGTTGAACAAACTCAAGACGTTTCGAAGAATACCAATAAGACATCTTACTCACTCACAAACATACATATATATATATATATTTCTTCTTATCAATTTATTGTTGTATAAAAACTGTACTTGTCACAACGATTTTATTCATGAACTAGATAATCATTTTTGATGGAATTCGTAAGATTTTTTAGTTTATTTTTTTTAAATTTTCTATTAAATATCTCGTCTGGCGATAATTATGAAACGCATTTCTGACCTAGTCCTGTCAAAAATAAAAATTTCTATGGCAGCTAAAACTTCCCACGTAATAACCGAATGGCCTAAGGGTCGGAAGAATAAATAAAAAAAAAACAAATTAAAAACTTAAATGGTACCTATGTAACTTATTAATACTTTTATAACTTATTAATATTCCATTATAGAAGTTCTTACAACCGGGTGCATTATTTCCCGAAGGCATATTTTCTTCGTCCTTTTAAATCATAAATTGTCAGATTTTCTTTTTTTTTGCGCCTTTTGTTTACAGTTAATTTGTTTTTTATGACGATATCTTTTCGTAATTAAGTAAATTTACATTTTATTTCGCTGAAAGTGTTTATAATTGCTAAATTTACATATAAATGGCATTTAAAACGCGATTGTTTGGTCGTAAATGAATTTTAAAGGTTATCATCTTAAAAACATTTTTCTATGCAGTGATAAGCTATTTATTAGGTTGATTAACATAAACAAGATTTTTAGAACTGTATGAATTTTCATTCTGTAAATCTTTTTGTAATGATAATTACCAGCAAAAGTTTTATCACGTGTAAAAATTCGCTTCATTCTTTCTCTATCTTGAATTTCTTTGCAATTTTTTCGTCATACTGCTGCGTTTTTTATTTTAATTTGATCTTTTTTAACAGTCTGGAGAAAAATATTATACTCTTTTCCATTCGAAGTCATTCTAAGTAAATTGCATGCATTTCCGTTCTGCATCGAATTACTCTAACAATTCTGAAGTTTGCTATAAATTTCCTGTCTTGAATAAAACTCGAAAATTATACAAACCTACAGAGTAATTCCGAACAGAACTTTCGCCATTATGTTAAACAGATATATTCACTCGTATGAGAACTTTATGTGATTTACTTTTTTTTTTTTTTTTCAAGGTAAGCAATGCATTATTTTCAGTTTTTATAATTTTTAAACAACAATTATTCCCTTCTGTAACTTTTACACTTTCATATTTTAACATTGAACCTAGGAAAAAAAAAAAAAAACTAAATTTATGTTTCTATTGGCGTACGACCTTCTGCTTAAGTGTTAGATTTAGTTTTTTCCTATTAATTCTTTGAACTAATAACCTGATTAACGTTAACAGTTTATGTTCCTGATGTCTTAATTGAAAGGTCAACGGATTGGCAAAGAATAAAATTAAAATATTTAACAAAATCATTGCCACTTTCCTCTTTTTTTTTTTATTATAAAACGTGTAACAAGAGCAAAATGTCTTGCTTCCTACTAATTAAAATTTTGTTTACAATCCGAAAATTCTTTTGTATAAATGCATTACACGTGTAAATAAACGAAAAGGTGAGAATTTGTTAATAATACAAACATATTTTCTTCATTTGTACATCATATGTATGCATACGTAACACATTTAACATGTCAAGGACAAATACCTAGAAAAATTTCAATTCTAGTTTGTCCGCCTACAATAAAAGAGACATTTGTATAATATCGACAGTTGCTTACAATCTGTTGCGAGATGTTGAATGTCGATTCCATTTAACGCAACATTCGACCATAAAAAATGTACATTCGATAAGGAACACCACTCAATCTGCACATTCCGAAGTCTCGGGGCGATAAAATTTGGTATTCCTGATTATCGACCGAAAGGAAAACCAAACCACAAACCACGCGATTCCACATCAGGCTGTAGAACCAGTCTCACTACATCTCTTCATCCCAACTTGATATGGCCCGCAAGCAAAACTCAACCAGGTCAACTCTCGCTCCAAAAATAATATCCTATAATATAATAAAAAATTTTTCCAGTTTATTCGCTTCATATACGGTCGATTTACTGAGAGAGAGTAGGAGACAGTGAAAATTTGGCGTTTATTCCGTTTTTTTCTGCAAATTTTCGAATTTAGAATAATAATCTACCTTGACATTGATTTTATTAAATGTTAAAACAGGTAGAAGATACATTAAGGGTGGGACACGAGTTATACGTATCAAGCGGAGAAATGGAAACAGAACCTATACAAGAATAATGGTAACAGGTGTGTTGGCTACCCACAACCACCTACAGTACACAGGTAAGTATATTCCACCTTATAAGGTAATGTGGGATCGGCCTACTCCCCCTTGATTTGCCAGAACCGGTCTAAGTTGACGTCATACTGTGGTGAGACGTTGGTAGGAAAGCAGTTGCGGGACTGTCTTGTTACCTGTGTGTGTTATGTGTGATAGGTAAGTACTTTTAATCTTGTCTAATCCCTACCGACAGATTCTTACCTACCAAAGAATAGTTAACTTTTAAAACAGGTGCCATTCTCTTTCTTATTGTGGCTACTATTTTGTAACGGATAATACCGGTACCTAATGTTTTTCGGGTTTTTCTCAAACGTTTAAAGTTGAATCGAGCCGGTTATTTTTTTGCCCCTATAATTACTACTGAAGTCGATCAAAACTTATTAACTCTCGCTTTCGCTTCGAGTATGTTGACTTATAAAAATGGCTTTGCGTGATTTTTCCTAAACCATTGTTCTTTTTTAAACTTTAACCTACTTCGCTTTCGTTGTTTCTTTATTTTTTTTCGAATGTTTTATTCTGTTTAAGGTCATGATCTCTTTCCCGCGCTGTCTGTAGTCACGTGAGTATGTTTACCTGGGAAGGTAAGAGTCATTTTTGTCGTCACGGTGGGTGTAACTGAAGTTGCGTCACGTTTCTTCCGTGTTATTTGCGTCTGATGCAGGGTCACGATCTTATTATGGCAGACAACATACCTTCGACATATATAAACAACCACAGTCTACCATACGAGAATATACATTGGCATACGAGTCTCACCTATGTCGATCTTGCACAAAATTGTGTACACTTTGTACTTTAGGCACTCGGGAACATAAATCTGGATGGTGATATGGAATCCTTACATAAATCGACTCGTTACGAAAAGAAAATTCAAACCATATTTGGTAGACGAGATAACATGAGACCTTGATGTCGTCATCAACACCCACAATATTATAACCGCACCTTCTTTGTAAATTTATATTGTTCGTATAAACCACAAAGAAAAGATTGATGTACGTCGTTTTAGTGAATGCAGACAGCCTGATATCAACGTCTTAAAAGCTTGTTAGGAGAAGAAAAAAAATACTGGCAGCATCAATCCGTGCAGGTGTTGCGATTTCACGTTGTTGGCTGAGTCATCATGACTTAATTTTTGGGACAAAGTCACCTTTGCTGTTTCCATATTCGACATCACGGTTTTGTTTTTGTTTTTTTTTTCTTTAAGTGAAGTTATATTGTTTTTTTTTACATTCAGGTTTATATAAAAGTTAATTTTTAATGAGGTCGGGACGATGTAGAAGCAACGAGACGGTGCCATAATGTCGTGACATGCTTAACCTGGTTATTTGGGTGACGGATACGTTTTAGTCCAACCCTTTAAATTGTTGAGGTAAATCTATGCATGTTTCTCGAAAATTGGATGAAAAACCTGAATTTCTTTTGATTTTTGAAGGTATTTCACATCATAAATGATTGAAATTAATCACTTATTTGAATCCAGCCGTGAATTTTTTCCAAATACTTGTACCTCAATCTAATTGGCTGATTGAAAGATATCTACAGGACAAGATGCAAAAAATTAAATTTTCTCCGTGAATTTCCATAATAGAAAACAACATTTTGATTTGTGATTTTAAGCATGCCCATTGGCAAAGGAGACTATTGGACATTAATTCAAGTACTTAAGGACACCGATTTCTACTATACCTCGAAAAAAGTTTCAGTACAACTTCTAATAGTTTTGGAGAGTGAGTTTTTCGTGGTAATGTTCATATACACATAAATATGTGTACATATCTATATAACTGTAAGTATAAAACATTTCGAGCTTTAATTTCTTGGCCATATTATTAAACTATTAAACGTCTAACGTCGTAACGCTACGAGGGAAAGAGGA
>WUQG02145670.1:0-23895 GCA_011317285.2 Androctonus mauritanicus | reverse complement strand
AAAATGCATTTTGACTGTCATTTATTAACACAAGTAATTTTCGGAAAGATAAAGGAAGAAGAAAAAAGAATATCGTTTGCCGTTTGTGTTGTTTCGTGCCAATTACGTGTGATTTTGGAGTATTTTATGAACCTCTGAAATATTTTAGCGAATGGTCTAGTAACTGTTTATTAAAATGATAGATATTTATTTCGCTGCCTGAAATTAATGTTTGAATGTATACTGTATGTGACATAATAATTTTGACGCTGTCGTTGTGAAACGCACAACTTGCATATTACGTGGTACTTCCCCGAGAGAGATCGTATAAAAAGTTGCCAGCTCTACAGTGACTAGTACCAGTAAGTTTTTTTTCTTTTGGGGGAAGGGGGATTGGCGACCAGAAATTCTTTTTGGCTACTGGATTTTCGAAATTATTTTGAGCACTGATTATAAGCATCTTATTAACATCAATATAAGAAGAAATAACAGTAGGCTTTTCGGTATGTTGGAATTCTATGATAAAAGTAATTTATTTGATGATGCTTTTATCCAATATCCACCATTTATTTACGATTCTAAAGTGATTAATCACTGTTTAATTTATAATGAATTTTCTGTTAAATCTTTTCAGTTTTTCACATACATTATTTTAAATTAAACTGCAAATTTAAACTGTGACAGATATTTATTTATAAAAATGGTTTTATTTTAAACAAATTATAAAGATAATACTTGACACTTGATGTTGAAATGTTTGATTATTTCTTACCAATAATCTATCGAATATTCTGTCAGCTATTCATCAGCTATTTTTTGAATAAAATATCAATAATTTCAGGATTATATGTAATATAAATAGTTAATTTGTAAACCATGGGTGTAAAAAGTCTTTAATTCAAGCATCTTTCCAAAATCAACAACTTGACCTTAAACAAGAGGCTTATTTCATTATGTAAAATAGGGATGAGTTCTCAAAAACTATCTTCTTTGTTTCAAAATGCTAATATAAATCTAATTTTAATAATAATACATAGCATATATTTTGAACCGAATCCTAGAGATTAATTATCCAGAATTTGGTCCAGAATAGTCAAAAAGTATAGGAGTGAATCGAAACGTAAATTATAAACATTTGATTGATGTTATTGATGACATTAGAATTCTGCAAATTTCATAATTTTATGAAGATCTGAGGTTTAATCTCTATCTCCATGTAAAATTTCAAGTCCTTTATATGTCTGGCAGTGCTCAAATAGTTCATGCAGACACAAATATATATAGTTTGGTTACTTTGCCATTTACAATATAGATAGATTCAATGATATTATAATAGGATATCAAACTGGCTGGAGTATAAAACTCTGTTCACTCTCTACTAATGTAAGAATGTTTATTGAGAATTAGTTTATTATTGTTTACAATTTTTACATGAATTGTTAGATATATGATGGAGGTACATAATAATCACTAGCAAAGCAAAGACTTATTTTTACTAATTCTCAAGCATGAACATTAAAGCTATTTAAGTATATGTGCTCAATATAAATAAGATAGTGAATTCTATTGTGTTCAGGAATTTTACATTCTTACGCTGTATTAAAAGCTGAAGTACTGGGTGGCCATAAAATAATGTGAGGTGTTCAGAGCCCTCTAACATGTCATGTATTGGATGAAATGTGTGGATCCCAACAGATGATGTGAACAAGCATTAGCCTACCGTGGTTATGTGGTTTAGATGCGTCGGTAAGCACAGCAAAGTGAGAGTCGCTCCAACACAACAGATGAGACAGCAACAGTTTTATTAACCAAGGATCTTTATTGAGAGAGAGCTAAAATAAATACATATTTTCTCAATAGAGGACAAATAACTGCTTAAATATCTGTGTATATAATGGTTAGCTATTCCTTGATGTACAATGCTAACTTGTAAGTCTTTAGTCCAATGGCACAGTCTTTAGTTCATAAAACAAAAGGGACACACACTTTCATGAAAATGAAGAGCCAGGTGAAGATTTCTTACTCTCAGAATAATATTCGTTTCCTCAAGTCGTTTTGGAAACCGATCAAGTCGTGAAACTTTGGAGAGAGAAGCGAGACGACTGATGGGTTGGTGACCTACGACAGTGAACTTTTGGGTACTTCCTCCTTGAGTTCTGGTGACCAACTGACTTGTTATTTTCCTCTTTTTCCTTTTAACATTTTCTTCTCATCTTCGCTCTACTCAGGTGCCAATTCTTCGTATCTTCATTTTTCTCCATTGTTCATTGTTCTATCGTGAGGACAGTGTACATCGGACTAAATGATCAATCCAGCAATCAAAAGATGTCACTTCTAATCAAATTCCGATATGATGTAGAGTGACACCCACAACAGGTCCGAACTCCATATCCTGTAACACTATTTCATTATTTGATATATATTTTATTTATTTTATGGAGGCTTTCTGGGACCTCACAGCATTTAACCAAAATTAAACAATCATCACTGATATATTTTTAATTTTCTATAAATAAATTTTTGAATATTTTTCAACACATTAAATTTCTTTTCTGTTAGTCTAAACTATAATCACAAAGAGAAACTATACATTTTTGGTAATGATGAACTTATAAGCTATTATAACAATTTAGGCTACTCAGAATTTCTATATGAAAAAAATCTGTTCATGAGAGCAAATATTTATTGAAAAATGAAGTAACTAATGTTTGGGGCAACAAAAATATTATTTAAGGATTTTAAGAGGAAGGAAGAGTAAAAAATATTTTACTTTCACCAATGCTTACTTAAGATTTAAAGAATTTTTAAAACAGTATATTTTATGAACTAAACCTATTTATATAATATGCATGTAGTGCCCTACATTTGCACAAGGGGCATTACATACATTTTTATATTTTTTGTTATCTTTTAAAAACATTAAAACCTTAAATGCTAACAATTAAAATTCATAAAAAATGTAATATGTTTCCATACTTTTAAAATGCAGAAGAGAGGATAGAGAAAAATCTTAAATAATATAATAGAAGAGGGTCAATAAATTACTTATGATGGCTTACATGAGAGGAACAGATCTAAAATATTATATAAAGCACATTTTTTGGTTAAGTGATCTCTTATTAAAAAAATTTTTATATATATATATATTTATTGTATATTCTGAAATTTTGAATTAATTTCCAAAACTGTTAAGTCATTTTAATAAATTTTTTAGAAATTTGATGGTATAAATCTAAATTTTTTTCAAAATCATAATGAATAATTCCTCAACAAATTAATTATTCATTATAATTCAAAGCTCAAAGAGAATTTCTTGTATAAAACTGAAAAAGGGAATCTATATTTATTGCTACTTTGTATACAATAAATAATTTTCTTTGGAGATGATTATTTCCTAGTAATTGGCTAGTTATAATTAGTTATGAATAATATATTTCATTTAATAATATATTTGAATATATATGTCGCATTGACAATTCTAAAAGAAAAATAAGAATTGCATCAATAACAATCTAATTTTACACATTATTTGATTGATATATTTTAAACAGTTATAAAATACATGTCTTGAATTGAGCTGCTAGCTTCCTGAAACTTAAAAAATATCTAAATATCATACATTCAAATCATAGTGTGAATGTGTGAATATATACAAACACACACAGCTTTTGTCCATAAAACTGAAATTATTCCACAAGTGTTTTATACAAAACTTTAAAACAAATTCATGTTAGAAATTCAAAATCTGGATTAAAACTAAAGAAATAAGAAGCTTTGAAAGTGAATTTAAAAATCTTGATATTATTATACTAAAAAATAACTTAGTAAAAGTGCTAAACATTTTCGATTTAGAAAAGTATTTTTAAATAAAATTATTACTTCACAAAAAAAGTTATTATTGGTTTGTGCTATAAATTCTGAAAAACTTTTTACTGCTTTCAGTATTACTCATAAAATAGTTATAGCTAGCATAAGTAAAATATTTCAGATCAAATTTTTATAAAATTTTTTAAAAATATAATTTGTCTTTTTATTTTTATAAAATAAAAAGTATTTTTTAAAAATGAAAACAAGAAAACTTTTTATAAATAATTTTTCATATCATTAATTCCTGAAAAACAAGTATGGATTATTTGCAAATTACATATACAATTCCTACTTAAAAGTTTATTTTTACTTGCGTTAAAAAAAATATTAAAAAATTAAAAACATAATAGTATAATTATAAAGTTTATATAGTGATGATCTTAAGTCCATAATAAGTGAATTAGATAATTAAATATGGCTAAATTTCAATAACTGACACATATATTTGAATTAAAAAAAATAATAAAAATACTTAAAAAAAATGAAATGAAATTGCTATTCTGAATAAATAGTAGCAAGATCATAGCATTATTAAACAAAAACTTTTATGAAGAAACTTTTTAAATATGGCAGTGATAATATTCTTTTCATATAAACTTGAAGAAATCATAATTTCTTTATAAAATATTTAGGTTATTGAAGCTTATTTTACTTGTAGATATATTTCTATATTAATTTAAAACAATGTCCAAAACAAACTCATTAAAATGCATTTATAATCATTAGCAGAGTAATTGTCTTTATTAATGACATCAATATTGTAATTTTAATTTTAAAGTAAAGTAAAATCTCATAATATAGTTGTTTTCAAATTAAAAAAATTAGGTCTATTATAAAATATTTTTTAAAAATATATATTTAAAAAAGATCATAAATATATACTGTTCAAATTGAATGATAAATTTTTATAGGTTATTAAAATTAATTAAATAAATTAGTAAAAAATTCTTTTAAATATTTCTCATTATAAAACAATATTTAAATTATTAGCAAGACTAAAGAAATCATACTTGGACTGTTCAAATGTTTTGGAAGGTTGAGTATGTGCTTGAGCATTATATCAAGAGCATAGGTTTTCTTTCTTTGAATTAACCAATATCATAAAAGTTATACTAAGTAAAACACACACATTCAGTGTGCAATCTTACAATATTGTCGTCATAAAAAAACAGACTTTTAGTTAATTAAAACAAAATTATAAAACTCTGCAGAATAACTTTACTGATAGAAAGCATATATTAAAGAAGGGATTATTAATTTAAGCTCTGCCAAAATAATCACATTAGCATTAACAGAATGATCACAGCGAGAATGACCTAGTTCTGATCTTTAACACATTGATGACCAATCAGCAAATTTTACCAAGGTCATTTAAATAACAATATATGGAAGTAGATACGTAAAATTTTTCCTTTTTAATGATCATTGTTTGTTTTTGTATTGTTTCCTAATACGACTGCATATTTTCCAGTTACCATCCATTAATTATAGTGTTATTTTTGGTTTAACATAATTCTCCACTTCTTACAATATAATATTTGCAAACATACCATAATTTAATTTCTAATCAAGCTCTACAGCAAAGCATAAAAAGTTTTACATGGTAAATGTTTTCGGATATAGTACGTCCCTCATCAGTATCATATATATATCTATCTATGCTAAACAGTACTAGCTAAATTCAAACTATTCTAAATAACTATTAATTCTGTGGTTATTTTAAAATTTTGAACTATGGAAGGTCCATGAGGACATTCCATTACAATGGCTTAAAAGTAACAATTCATAAAAATTTTTTATGAACTGTTAAATTTATATTGTAAATGTAAAACTTTTATGCTTTGCTGTAGAGCTTGATTAGAAATTGGATAATAAAAAGCAAAGTGTTTAGTAATCTTATTATTATATATTTATCTTTAACAGTATATATTTACAGAATTTCATTTTAAAAACTGCAAAAAAATTATTGTAAAATAAATTTCTAATATATAAGTTATTAATCATTTCTAAAATAACTTTTAGGATTTATCAATTTTATTATATAAAATATTCAATACCAGCTAAATCTTAGAAATGTATAATATATAATTAATTATATTTTGGCTATAGCAAAATAAAACTTTTTTTTTGTTTCAGGAAATAAAACATGTTCCCCTGAACAATTTATGTGCCAATCTCAAGGAGGCGTTTGTGTACCTATGACATGGAGGTGTGATGGACAGGAAGATTGTGATGATGGATCAGATGAGAAAGATGATTGCCGTAAGTGTCTCATTCAGAATTACCTCTAATTTCTATTCTTGATATTTATTCTTAAAAATTGAAATATATTAATTTATTAATGTTTGAATTTTACATAACATAATCTTCAATTCTTAAAAAGTCAAACTTAAATTGATTTTTTATTATATAAGGTATCCAAAATACACTTTTGATTTTATTTAATATATATATTCCACAAAATTTGCATAAAGACAATTTGTCATATTGAGTTAAACTTTTATAAATAGTACATAGTACATAGTGAATTAAAAATGAAATGCAAATATTTATTGTTGTTGATGGCTTGCAATAATTCATCTCAAATGTCATTCACTTTTCAAGCTTGGATATCTTTTCTGTTTCATGTAGATACCAATATATGATTCCATGAAATGAATTGAGTATTTCTGTAATGTGATCTACCATTTATTGATGCTGCTTTAACCATATCTGGATCTTTGAAAACTATTTCTGGGCAATCTGTATATTAATGACATTCTTGTTATGAATTAATTAAATTTTTTTGTTGTATTAGTTGTGGTTCATCATTTGAAAACAAAAAGTATAAAATATATTATTGTACTGATCACTGATGATCATTTTTTTTTTAACTTTTTTTTTTTATTAAATTTTCACAAAAGTTGAAAATAAACTGACTAAATATATTCTCTGTACAAAATAATCTCAGATAAATATTCAAATTTAAATTAGTCAAACAAATTATTAAGATTATTGTTGTTACAACAATAATCTTAATAATTATTGTTGATTGATTATTGTTGATTGATTATATAATGATTATTGTTTAATAATCATTATATGATAATGATTTAAGAAAATATGTATGAATTTATGGACTAATCATCATCATCAGCAGCTTTTCTCTTTCATTCATTGCTGGATATATATCCTCCTCCTTTTGTTTCCAGATGTACCTATCTTGTGAATTTGCATCCATTGGGAACTAATTACTTTTCTTATATTTTTGCTCTATCATTTGTATTGCCTGCATGAATATCTTTTCCCTTGCCTTAGTTACTACTATATAATTCTCTTTGTTTATTGATTATCAATGTATCTCACTATTTGGCCTGCCCAATGCTATTTACTGCTTCTAACTGCTATCATTACATCTTCTGCTTTGGTTTATTACTAGTTTCTGTTCCATTTTCTTTGTAAGGGTCCATGTTTCACAGCCATATGCAATATGCACATGTTGAAAAGCTTCCTTTTTGAGGTATACTGACATTCTGTTGTCCTTTAGGAAGTTACTTTATTAGCCATATGCATGTCATCCCAATTGCATCCTGAATTGAATTTCTTTCTCTCATTTCTCTCCTCTTCTTGTGTTGTGATTATTTGTCTTGAGTTCTTGTCTGTGATTACTTGTCAATTATTCTTCCACCCTTTCAGTTGTCTGGCCTTCTGTTGTTATTGGTTCTGGATTTACTTCTGTGTTGAACATTGCCTTTATCTTCTCATAGTTCAGATTCAGTCCTATTTTCTCACTTTCTATCATGAAGTCACTTAGCATTTCCTGTAATTCACTTAGTATTTGAGTGAACAGTACTATATCATCTACAATATAGACTGACAGATGCATTAGAATCTTTTTAACCAGTTTATTCCTGGAAAGAATGCATTTCTCTGACAAGATAACTAGATTGTTTTCAAATAAATAAACTTTTATAAATACATTGATGGAGAAATTCATTTCTTCTAGCTATCATATTTGTCAGCAATAAGCCTCTGGAATATCAGCATAAAAATTTAAATAAAAATCTCTCTATTTGGTCTATATATACTATTTTCAGTTTTTATATTTTTTATATTTTCAATATTAAATATTTTTTCAATGTTGTTTGAATTTTGATTTTTAATATTGAAAAATTTAAATTGATATAAATCATCTCTAGAGAAATTTTCTAAAAAAAAAAAAAATACCAAAATAAATGCCAAGCACATTTCATCATCATTTGTCGTGTCATTATCAAAAATTTTTATAATACAATAAGTTTAATATTTTATTTAAAAATTCCTGTAAATTATGAATTATCAAAAACTTTTATCAATAAATTTTTAACATGTCAAATTCAAAAACTAAAAGTAGAAAAATTAAAATAGCTTGTTTTTCTGTTTATATATTTTTAAATTAGTATAAATTATTTTAAAATTCAAAAAAAAAAAAAAACATTTTTCTATAAATATATACAGCATATTTTCCTCAAACAAATATTGAATTAAAATATTTTGCAAAATATTTTCAGTTAAATTTATTTAATAAATGTATTCAGTATTGTTATGAAGAATTATGATGATTTTCATTAAATTTTGGTTTTCAAGAAAAATTTGAAAAATTATGGATATAAATTGTTGAATTAATATATTTTTTATTAGATCAAATAACATGTACAGAAGAAGAATTTTCATGCAGAAATAATAAATGCATTACGAAAAGATGGTTATGTGATCAAGATGATGATTGTGGGGATGGTAGTGATGAAGTAGATTGCCGTAAGTATTTTTGTTTAACATATCTAATAAAATTAAAAATTTTGTTTTATATAATAGTATAAATTATTATTATTTAGTACAAAAAATTAAAGTACAAAGTATTTAGTACAAAATTTTAGTAAATAATTTAAATTATTTCTTTAGAAAATACTATATCTTAACTATACTATACTAACTATACTAACTATTTGATATAAACTTTTTAATTTATATGTATATAAAACCTTTCCTATAAATAAAAATTAAAATACTTTGTTTATATATTATTTTTAAATTGTTATAAATTATTTTAATATTCAAAAAAGTTTTTATAAATATCAAATGAAGGAGTATCATAACATTTATGGAAAGAAATTTTCATCATCTCAAATATAAAATTATTTTGAACTTTCAAACTTAAGTATTTGAATGATATTTTATTAAATTTTCTTTTATAATACATTGTATATATTTACAAATTACTTAATTAATTAAGTAATTTATAAATATGCAACTTATTTAATATTAAGATATTAATAATAAATATATTATTAATAATATATTTGTTGATAATTAATTAAGTGTCTTATGTGTCTTAATTAATTTTATATTTATTATACACATTAAATTTAACAATAAAATTTGATCATTAATATAATTTGTAAAGAAATGCTTTCTTAAAATTTATTATTAAATTTAAAAGAAAGCATCGAATTTTTATATAATTTAATTTTCTTTTGAATAAGTGATTAATATATTTTTTTCTATATTGTAGCTAATTTATTTTTAACTGAAGTTTAAAGTGTGTCTAAAGATTTCTGAATATGTATTTAATCATAGTTTAACATTATCCTATCATGTAAAATTTTTAATAAAAAAATTAAATTTAATAATTAGAAGAGAAATGAAATAAAGAAATTTAAATAATGAAATAAAGAAGAGAAATGAAAATCAAACTAACATTCCAATAAATAGAGAACTAGGTCATTATTTATATGAAAAGCTAATCCAGTTCACCTTGCAAAAAGGTTATAGATCAAAATTTAAATGCTGTGTTTGTTGCAATAATTGTTAGAATATAAAATATTTTAAAAGTACAAGTAAAATAATTAAAACTTTTCCTAGGTAATTCAATTTTAAAATTAGTGTTTAAATTTTATATAATAAAGTTAAGGAAAATTAATATTATGCTTATTAATATTCCTATGTTATGAAGTGGATTATTCGTTTCCTAATTAGATTAAGTCAAAAACATATGCTAAGGATATAAACTAACTGAAAATTCAACCTTGGAATTAATCAGTACTGTCAATTTTTAGCATTTCTTATTAAAAATATAAAATTTCATAATACAACTAACACTGATTAAAAAAACTTTCAAATATAATTAGAAATATATATAGTATAATGACTAATTTTTATAATTTAATAGAATTTCTAATATTATTAAATGTATACACATTATGAACTAAGTTTGAAAGTTGTTTACCCAAATATTTTGAAAATCAAAGAATAAATTTAATTTAATTTTCAATGCTGAATGATATTTCTTATTATCTTAAAGTAGATTCCTGATTAATTGGGTCATTGAAAAATTAATTTCCCCAGATAATCTTCAAAATAATAAAAAATCAGAGTTATGGACAATATGCATTTAATATAAAAAAATAAATTGTATAAAACTTATATTGTAAAAGTTTGAAGACCAGTAAATTCTAATATTTACTGTTATAGGGTTTCAAAAATGCAGAAGTAAAATATTTAAACTTTGGGTTTTTACCAAAGATGTCAGTAACTATTCAGATTTACTTAAGAGAGCTGGTAAAAATAATCACAAATATTATTTTAATTAATTAAATATATTATTTTAGTTAGCTTTTTTTATTTTGCCTTTTTGTTGTTGTTTTTAAATCTATTTTGTTTGCATGAGTAGTTTATAAAAACTCATATTATTGTTTGTCTATGAAATTAACTAAGCATTTAATTTTAATAAAATAATTCTACCAATGTAAATCAAGGAAACAAAAATATAATTCATCAATGCTTAAAATAATTTTTATTTAATTTGCTATAATAAATGATGAACTTATTAAAAAATTCTTATATTCCAATATATTCATATTCCTTTTATGTTTATATAAATATTCCAAATCATATTTATGATTAAATTCTTATTACTATCTATAATTGATTTAATTTTGGATTAAATAATAATGAAATCAATATTTAATAATAATATTTAATTTAATAATATTAAATAATAATTATTATGAAACTTTTAATAATTAATATTAAAAATTTATTTAATTATTAAATAAATTTTTAATATTAATTAATATTAAAATATTATTATTTAATTAAATATTAATAATTAATATTTAATGAATTATTATGAAAAACAATAATTCAAAACAAATAAAGCTTAACTCCAACTTTTAACAATTTTATAAAGCCTTAGAAAACATCTTGTCAAACAATTACTGATATTTGGACAGTGTTAAAAAAATACAGTAATTACAATATATGTACTCCTCACTTAATGACAAGAGTTCTGTTCTCATGACTTGGTCATAAAACAAATCGGTCAATAAGCCAATAACTTGTTCTTATATATTTAGAACAAATTATTTGCTTAAGTTCTCATAGCTGTAAAGACATTTATATCTTAATTATGCACAAAGTATTTTTCTTCATCAGATTTTTGGAACTATGAGTGCAGGAATTAAATGCAATAGAAATCATAAGCAATGCATATGGGCAAAAACCAAATTTTCTGTTAAAAAAAAGTCGTAAGCTTGGATGTAAGTTCAAGCAGTTATTAAACAGGTTGATCATTAAATAATCAGTACCTGTAATATATTATAGAATAGATTATTTACTAAAGTTTTGAGAGTAATTATCAGTAACTATATTTGAACATCTTTAAACTCTGTTTATTTGATTTTATCTAAGATTCATATTATATAAAGACAGACTATATAGCTAAAACGCACTAAGAAATGATATAGAAATTGGCAAAAATATAATAAATCTTAACATTTATCAGTAGATTCTAAGATTTACTGGTCTTTAAATTTTTAGTAATATATATATAGAAATGTCCTATTAGATATTGAAAAAAAATGAGAAATTTATTTATTTGCAGCAAGAAATTAATGCAAGATTTTTAATTTGATTCTAATTTTAATAAGCAGTTGTCAAAGTAAAATAAAGAACAAATATGGGGTGTTTAAAAATCTTTCAGATATATTTAAGATAAAACATCAGTAATTAAACACCACTTTAAGGTTGCAGATTAACCCTGGTTAATCCACAACCTAGTAATCAGGAATCTACTGTACGATCATTATTGGAAAAAAAAGAGTAATATGATCTATTTGTGATCTGCAATGACTTGATTTCAGATGAATATTTGCAATGATTTGATTTCAGGTGAATATTTGTAAATTAATTTAATAATCCTTAAGATTTATATGAAAAATGTATCCTACAATATTGTGTATCAATCATTTAACATAAAGACTTGCAAAGTTTTTATATTATAAATTTTCTACAAAGTTTACAAGAAATATTTTTATAAGGGAAAGAAAAATTTATAATTTAAATTTGTATTTTAGCAAATGTTACATGCTCCGGTTCAGAATTTATGTGTAAAAATGGAAAATGCATACCATCTCGTTGGCATTGTGATGGTGATATAGATTGTACAGATGAAACAGATGAAAAGGATTGTCCTGATATGGTATCACCATGCAGTCCAGGAGATTTTATGTGTAAGAATCGTAGAGATTGCATCCATGTTTCTTGGCATTGTGATGGAGAAGTAGATTGCCCAGATAATTCAGATGAATTTAATTGTAAGTGGGATTAATATAAATCTTAATTTTTTTTTTAAATGTACTTAGAAATATGTGAACAGATTATATTTTTTAAGGTAATGCAACTTGCCGTCCAGACCAGTTTCAGTGCAAAGATCATCAATGTATTCCTGGTCCATTAGAATGTAATGGTCTAAAGGAGTGTCAAGATGGTTCTGATGAAGAACATTGTCCTGGTATTCATTTTTTTTTATAAATATACACATTAAATTAAGCGGAGAAATTTATTTATGCATTTTATAGAGTTAGTAAAATCTTGTAATCCGGAGGAATTTGACTGTGGAAGTAATCATTGTATACCTTTAAATTTGGTATGCAATGGGAAAAATGATTGTGGAGAATGGGAAGATGAACCCAGAGACCAGTGCTGTAATTATTTATTTATACTTTAATTTGTAAATAAAATAAAATTTTTAAAAAATATGTTTAAAATTTTTTTTTATATTTCAGATCAAAATGAATGCTTAAAAAATAATGGTGGATGTTCTCAGTTATGTGTTGACAAACCTGTTGGTTATAGTTGTGAATGCAATAAAGGGTATCAATTGATTGACAATAAAACTTGTGAAGGTAAATTTATGATAAAAATTAATAGTTTAAAAATATGATTACATTTTCAATTTAAAAAAATCATTTTCATATATTTCTAGATGTTAATGAATGTGATATACCTGGTTCATGCTCACAAAGCTGCATTAATACAAAAGGAAGTTTCAAATGTGTATGTCATAAAGGTTATAGTCTTGAACCAAGTTCTCATCACCGATGCAAAGCTCAAGGTAATATTATTATTTTAATGATTTTTTGCAACATCATATAATGAAAAATATCATATTAATTTTTGTTGAAATTTTAGAAGGACATCCTTCATTACTATTTGCTAATCGTCATGACATTAGAAAAATTAATTTAGAAACTCTTGAATATAAAGGAATAGTGATGAATCTCCGTAGTACAGTTTCTTTAGATTATCAGTTTAGTACAGGAACAGTAGTATGGTCTGATGTAGCAGAAGAATGTATTAAAAGGTTTATAAAATTTTATTATTTGTAATAAAAAGTAAATGAGGATAATTATTTAATCAAATGGTAATTTTTATAGAGCACCAATTGATACAGGAACTCCTGTGGAAAAAATCATAGATACAGACATAAGAATCCCAGATGGAATTGCAGTTGACTGGATTTACAATAATATATATTGGACTGATACCGGTAAAGACACAATAGGTGTATCTGATTTACAAGGAAGGAATCGAAAAACATTGATATCTACTGGAATGGATGAACCCAGAGCAATTGTTTTGAATCCCCTTGAAGGGTATGACATTTAAAATACTAATAAGATTATGAAAAAATTATTTGTTTTTGTTTGAAATTATATTTAATTATTTATAGTTGGATGTTTTGGACTGACTGGGGTGAACCATCAAAAATTGAAAGAGCAGGAATGGATGGAAGCCATCGCAAAGCTATAGTAACAACAGACATTAAATGGCCAAATGGATTAGCAATTGGTAAACTGAAATGAATTTTTAGGATCAAAAATATTACTGAATTTAATAATAATAGTAATAATAATAATTATTATTATTATAGATTTAGAGAGCAAAAGATTATTTTGGGTCGATGCCAAACTTCATAACTTGTTCAGTGCTGATTATGATGGTTCTAATCGACGTGTAGTACTATCTTCATCAATAATATTAAAACATCCATTTGCAATTGATATTTTTGAGGTAATTATTGCATTATTTCAAGATTTATCTATCCAAATAATAATTGATAATTAAATAATAAAATATAAAATTTTCACTTTAGATATAGTTTTCTATGAAAATTATTAAATCTTTGTAATATAAATTTTTTGATTCAATTAAAATCAGATGATATATTTATAAAAGTGCTAGTGTCAGCTATGGCCACTTGAAAAACTGAATAAATTTCTGTATGAAAGATTTTGAATCAAATCTGTGATCAGATTACTTATATATCAGGGGATCTGGATATAATCTGTTGATTCCATTCTTCAATATACCAACTGATCTAATTTCAGATCTGGTCACTTGTAATTGGATTTCAAATTGGCTTAATATTTAATATTCCTTATGCAAATCTGCATAAGGAAGAATGGCAAAGAAAATTTAAATTACCGTAACCTAATCCAAAATATTAGGATATTTTACATTAATTGTTTTATATCTATTTAACTAAAACAACTATGTCACACTTCTTTTTAAGTTTTTAAATGCTTCCTATTTTTTTAGATAGACTAACTATAGATAAGTAAACAAAAATATGTAATCTGCTGAAAATTATAAATTAAATAACAAGAGATTTATGAGTTTTTGATAAATTTCCAATAATTTTAAAACAAAGAATTTTTACAGGAAATCCCCAACTTTATGAGCTAATTCATTCCTAAAGTGGGCTTATAAATATCTGTAAAATAAACACCAAAAGTCAATTTAACCATAGACAATATCCAATAACCAGGAGTTCCATTTTCAACAATGAAATCTGATCCTAATAAAATTAAGTAAAGGTCAAAAAAATCAATAGTATATGATTAAACAATAATTTATTCATCTGAATAAATGAAAATATATAGCCTTTAAAATCAAGCAAATTATGATGATAAAGAAAGAATTTCATTTGCCATCATTGTTGACAAATGATTAGATGAAATTTTATATAATGACTAATGCCTTAGAAACAACTTGAGAATGAAAGTTATTTACATAATTTGCTAGTGAAATAATTTGGCTAGAGCACATGCTACTTCTTGATCTACCAATTAGATTTTTCTGATTTTGTAAAAGGCTATGAAATTCTGCTATAAACCAAGTTGTGCCATATTATATAGCTGTGTACTTGGTTTAAAATGCCTTTTTTTTTTATAAATGTTTAGCATTTATTTATTGCAATTAATGTTCATATTCTCATTAAATGTGAATTTATAAACTGAGAACTTCCTGTATTTAGAAAAATTAAATATTTAACTTTCAGAAAATATTTAGGAAAATGCATAAAAATTTTTGTATTAAACATTGTTTTTTTATTCGAAATTAATGGCAAGTGAGAAAAGTATATAGTATATTAAATGCAATTTAATTGTGAGGATCATACTATTTGAATAAAAAAAAATTCTTCATCAATTTATGTTTTATTAATATATATATATAGATTTTATTAATATTTAATATATATTAACATCAGTTTTGATTATAGGATTGGGTTTATTGGACTGATTGGGAATCTGAAGCAATTTATAAAATGAATAAATTTACTGGAGAAGAATTGCATAACGTGGCAGTTGGAATATTTTCGCCAATGGATTTACATGTATATCATCCTTACAAACAACCAGAAGGTAAATATAGATTTATTTATATCAATCATTTAAATATATTTTATATAATATTTTCTCATTCATTCTCTCAAGGTATCAACTATTGTAAAAATATGAATGGAATGTGTTCACATTTGTGTCTACCAGCGCCAGTTCTTACTAATGATTCTGCCAAATTTTCATGTGCATGTCCAGATAATATGATTTTATTTAAAGATAAACGAACTTGTATGGAGCAAGGTAAGAGTGGTAATTTTTAATTTGAACAAAACTAATTCATTTTAATACAAATATATTTGATATTAAAATGAATCAGTTCTATTAATCTATTACTTTCTCTTACCCATTCCTTTTTTAAACATTCCAACCCTAACTAAATACTTTGAAATAAACCTTTTGTGAATTCAAACAACTAACAAAATTCAGTTATGAAGAATTATAGTATTCATAAATTTTTTAATTTCTAGTTATTCCTACTATTGTGAACAAAGAAACAACTCTTCCAAACACTACTAATTCTCCAATTATTAGTGAGTAAAATAAAAAATTGATATCTCATTCACATTTAACAATTAAAAATTGAAGATCACTACTTCTTAACCTTCCTTAAGATTTAATTCTATATTACTTGTTTTTACTTCCTTTTGACAGCAACTTCAACCAAGCTTCCCTTGTCGAAGTTAACTTCTGTTCCATCTACTTCCATTCAACCTACTACTAAAGTTCTAACTACCATCACTGTGAAGCCTGCATTCATCACAAACTATTCTGAATTAGTCCATTCAAATACTCCACAGCTTGGTATATATCTTGCTTTCTTTCTTTTATGAACTTACATTTCATTTATAAGTATATTTATTTTTTTTTTTACAGGGTGTTTTTAAAAACATTCTAAACAGTTATTGAATGCTATATTTTAAAATATACAAATTATGAATTAAATACTAATTTGAAATAATAAAAAAATGATCTAAGAAGTTAATTTTGCTTTATAGAATACAATATATAAAGCAAAATTAACTTTTATACAAATTTTTTAAAATTTTTGACAAAGTAACAAAAAAACAAATTGTTTTTGTTTTTTTGTTACTTTGTCAAAAATTTGATTACTCATAATACTATTAAGTTAATTTCATAATTATAATTTTATAAATAATAAATTGAAGAAAGTTAATAGTATGTTTTATAGATAAATTTATGACACATTTAAAAGCATCCTGTTTTTGCTGATACAGTAGATCTAATTGAATGAATATGAATTAACTTTTATTTTCTGAATATCTATGCATTATAGCATGATTTTGCTTTATTTGCTTGTACTATGTGTTTTCTTTTTCTCTAAAAAATCACGTCCTCGTTATTACAACAACAAAAAAAAAATCATTATTATTTATAATTTTGTAAAAATTTCAAATTTGAATTTTTTGTTAATGCAAAAAAAATCGCCCAGAGTTATTTTTAGATTGCTATGAATTTTTTTTAATTGCTTGCAGTTTGTCAGTATACACGAAGCGATGAATTTAAATTAATAGGATATTAATCTAATTACAGTAATATAAATCGCACTCTGTTTTATGTTGTGTAAAATTTCGTATAGAATATAACAGTTTTGTATATATGTAAAAAAAAAAAAAAATAATAATAATAATAAGCGATTTTAAGTTTTATAACCATTTAAATATCTGAATTAGGGATCCTTTTTATTTTAACAAAAATCACGCGATCTCTTACGGATGGCACAAATCATCATTTCCCCCGTCCTCTTTGAAACGGAAATAATTTACCCTCCGCACGAAACTAGTAAATGGAGGACGAGTTCATTATCATCGATGACGCAGCTGCTGGCGTCGCTGAGTCATGACTCAGCACATGCATCAGCCTCGCCTTTCTCCCCTGCCGTTCGAAGTGGAGACGGACTGTGATACAGTATACAGTACTAAACGAAAATGGCTACGCATACGGAATTAACCTGTATCGTCTTATTTTCGCTTTGCCTTATATTAAACGGAAAGCTTTTACGAGCAGAGGCTATGGTTACCGAAAGTGTAACTAATAAAGGTGAGTTAATAAACTGTGCTTTTGTTTGTTTGACGTTTCGTTCTTTGTAGAAAGAAGATGCGTAGGTTTGTGAGAGAAAGGTGTTATTGTCTACCAGGTTATAGCGCATTATTCGTTCTCGAATTTTTACATTATAGTTATTATTATTTTTAAAAGTTTAGGACATTTACGATATATTTACTCATGTATACAAAATAAATTATGCACATAGAATTGCCATTAGGACTTTTTTTAATAGAAAATTTTCAATAAATTCTACAATTACTCGCGTGACCTTTTTTACGAGACAAATTCATATTAGTTTGAAAAATGTTTAGAAAATCGATTTATTGTTATACCATCGAAATAATGTTCTTTCTCCCATAACAGATTTCAATATAAAATAATTTGCAGCAAAAATATAAAAATGATAAATGATTTGAATTCATAAAAGAAAAGGCACAGTAGCAATAAAGTAAAAGCTAAAATGCGGAAAAATAATTTTATTAAATATTTATATCAGCATATTTTAAATGTAAATATTTTCAGAATTAAAAAAATGAAATTTTATTTCATTTCTTCATGTTAAAATATCAAGAAAAATAATGATACAACTACTAATTTATTCTTTGATGTCATATCTGTAATATAAACTGCAAAACTGTCTTCCAAAAAAAAATTGATATTATGATAAAAAGTAAATCCTAATATTCACTGTTATGAGGTTATAAAAGTGCAAAAGTTAAATATTTAAACTTTGAATTTTTACCAAAGATGTTGGTAATTGTCAAGATTTACTTATGATTATTTTTACTAGTTCTCTCAAATATTATTTTAGTTAGCTATTTTCAAGCATTTTTTTTGAAAATATGTTTTTGTAGTTTCTATTAATAAGAATCAGTTCAAATATTCTTTCACTTATGAATGTAATGCATTTGTAAGTGTTTTCATAAATCAAAAAGTTTGTAATTCAATTTATTCTTACACTGAACTATGATAAAGCAAATACACTATATATTCTAGATTGTGTAATACAGTATTAATTTGTCTAATCAATAATATATATCTTGACAAGATGCTATTCACTGATCAGTTTAGATTTTGTTTACAGCTTTTACTAATTATTTTATGTGATTGAAGTATATTACAATTGTGAACATTAGCAAATATAAAATATTTTAGCCTGTCAGAGCATTTATATTCAATCTGAACACAATTCTGACTGTTACCCCTTGTGCATGCATAAAGTAAAATCTTGGCAATATCTTATTCTAGAGATTTGAATGCAAATATTTGATTATTATATTTTTTATGGGAATTCTGCCATTTTGAAATATTGTGGTAATCATAACCAGCCTTAGGGCAAACATTCTAGGCAGTCATCTAGGACCCTGTGCTTAGAGAAACTTGCAATGCCAGCCATTTTGGCATATAAATATTTTTATTCTTTTATTTAAACTAAAATTTTTTTTAATACTGTCATATTGCCTAGGATCTCACACTTGTGGAAGGCTATTTATATTAAAATTTTTGAATCTTTTCAGAATTTGAAAACAAACATAGATGTTATTAGAGTGGCACAATTCTTCAATAAAAAGGCATGTGAGAAAGATATTGACTGAGACAATATCCAGATAATACAAACTGTCAAAAAAAGGAGAAAATGAACTTATAGCAGAATAAATAGAAAAGCAGAAATGTTATTACATAGTCATAAATTCCAAAGACTCAAAAAATATCTATAAAGTTTTGCTACGGACATTTTGAATCATGGGATAAATATAGTAAGAAGGGTTTAAACATCTCCTGATAAGAAAATTCAACTGTTAGTTAACATCACTATTTTTATGTTACACTAATAAATTATGATAAATTTATAAATGCATTTAAATTTATAACAAAATGTATGTGTAAATAGTTGTTG
The DNA here is from genome assembly GCA_011317285.2 of Androctonus mauritanicus. Classification (NCBI taxonomy): domain Eukaryota; kingdom Metazoa; phylum Arthropoda; class Arachnida; order Scorpiones; family Buthidae; genus Androctonus; species Androctonus mauritanicus. The sequence goes on along the minus strand of WUQG02145670.1, from coordinate 4,104 downwards.
GTTTCCAGATTTTCAAGTTTTTCAAATATAAAATATTGAAATTATAAGCATTAATTACAATAAAAAGACATTTCCAAATGATATATATAGTTATATAATACACTACGATTAGATTTATACAGAAACACTGTTCTGCTACAAAATTGGAAAAATCTAAATGGAGAAATGAAGTTACATGCTCTCTGGCTACAATATTTTAATGGCACAATTATGTAAATAACTTCCATTCCTGGACTGTGCATAAGGCATTAATTCATTTATATAAAAAGCTTATTTACGAATTAATCAATAATAATGAAGAATAAAAATTTAACATTTATATGATGATAAATTATTTATTATGATTTTAAAAGTCATGCTTTTATTTATTTAGATAAATCATAAATTATTGATTTATTCTTTTTTACTTTAATTTTATTATGGTCATATTTTATTGTTTAGGACAGAACTTCTATTTTTCTATAGAAAATTAGATCTTAGTTTACAAGTGTATTTTAAGAATGAATTAACTCATAAAAGTTGAGAAATACCTGTATATATAATTTAAAACTTATGCATTTGAATGTACATCCATCATACAAATCAAATTCTTAATATCAAAATAGAATATATTTTTAAACTATGATCGACTGGAACAGTTGAAACACTAATAATATTTAATCTGTGAAAATGCTTTATTATGATCAGTTATACTATACTAGATGATGATTTCTAACAATAAACAAGCATGTTTGTATAGAAAAAGGTTTTTAACTAGAGGTATATATATGTATTAGATATTTCCTATTTCTGAAATAGGAAAAATGTCTTGCATTTTGTGTAAATTAGCACTGTAAATACTTTAAAAATATATGACTTTCAGATTTAATTTTTTTTAATGTTCAAAATATTTAAAAAATCTTTTTCTAGAAATTTTATTAATTAATTTATTTAGTACTTAATACCATGATATTGCATAGTGAATAATCCTTTCAGTTTAGAATACTGTATTTCTTGGCATTTTAAGATATTTGAAACAACTTAAATTTTCATGAAAACAATTCTTAGTCATTGCTGTTAGGAATACTCAAAGATGATTTTTTTATATAACATAGTAAGCTTTTAAAATATCATTGGAACATCCTTTTTTAATATATAAAATAGCAGGTTTATAACTGATCAGTATTTTTTCAAGATTAAAGAATCCTTTTCAGAATTATCTATAAATATTTTGAAGGTTAACTTATTATATATAGTATATTATGCTGGCTAGCTGCCACATAATAACAACATTAATAAACAATATCTAGTAAGTGTTTTTATATTTTGAATCCTATTAGTATTTCAGTCATATTCAAATTTTTGTGATATAATAAATTTTTATTTCAAATAGGAAAATAAAATTGTCCTTGCTTTTCATGACAGTGCTTTACAAATCTGTAATGTTGTTAAATTGATATATCATAGTATTTTTTTTTTTTTTTTTTAATTTCAAATTCCACATCTGACATGCACAAAAAATTTTTTTTAATATTAATTTGAACTTTTTGATGGCATTATAAAAATTTTATTAGAAATATTCTAGGAATACTTTATATTTTACTGTTGAAGAATAATGGGTTCAATAAAATGTAAAGCTATATCATCTTGTCCTGGGATAAGAATTTATACAGTTGATACTAATGATAGTTTACACAGATTGCTAACTAAAATCATTTGCTTTAAATATATAAAAACTTTTTCTGATTTTAACTGAAAAAAATAAAATCAATTTTTTTTAATGATTTATAGATTACTGCATTTTTAATATTTTAACTAATATTACTGAAAATCCTAAGAAGAAACTTCCTTTAAAATTGTGACATTAATGAATTTTTTTGTGTGTGTTATATCCAAAATTTTTCCCTTCTTGTTTTTAAATAATTGAAGATTGTAATTAACTCTTTGATATCATTGGATCAATAATAATTCATATAGTCCTCTCTTTAATAAGCTATTGATATTAAAATAGAAAAATAAATATTTTCAATAGCTAATATAGTTCTTTTTTTTATGATTTACAGAAAATTAATTTGAAAATGTTTTGTATTATTTAATGTATTATTTATTGTTTTATTTTAGAACATTGTCATTTTATTATATTGTTCTATATACATAAATAAAACATCAAACAACTTTAGGTATTCAAAATATGAAAATTTTACTTGTTTCTTCATACTAAATAATATAAAAGTATTTCAGACATAATATTGAGAAATTATAACAATAAGCATTTGTGCTTAAAATGTTCTTTTTTAGATAGGAAATTAGTTTATTAAAAAAGCCAAAAAAAATATTGTGTGTGTAATTCATATATTAAATAAATATATATTAATATATATTAAATAAACTTTCCTTCTCATTATAGATTCCATATCCACAAAATCAAAAACAGAAATAACTGAACTTATTGAAATTCACAATCTTACTCCTTCAGTTCCAACTCATCAATCTGACAGTAATCATACTGTGCCATATTATCATGAACAACAAATTGCATCAAAAGAAGAACCAGATACAGGAAGGATAGCTGGAATTATAATTGGTGTTCTGGGTGGTGTAGCAATTTTCACCACATTAGTAAGTTATAGTTTATGTATATAATGTTCTATGATATAATATCCTTAAAATAAATATTTTTGATATTGTAGATTGCATTTTTATTATATAAACAATATCTGAGACGGAATGTGACCAGCATGAATTTTGATAATCCAGTATACCGCAAGACGACAGAAGACCAATTTAGTCTAGAAAAAAATCAATATCAGCCAGCAAGGTCATATCCACCTGTAAGTATAATTAACATATTCTACTAGTATATAAAATAAACAATTGTTGTTTCACAATTAATTGAAAATATCATTTAGTATTTCTGGATAGAAATTATTCTTTGAATTTATCTCAATATTGCACAGAAAAGAGAAACTATTAGCAACATTCAAAAATAATAAAATTTCTTTTTTTTTTTTTGAAAAAGAGAGAAAACAGTTATCCAGCTTCTGCATAATACCATTTTGTTGATTCAAATGTATAGATTATCTTTTCATTAATAGTTTGAAATACTTTTTATTCTCTTGTGTAATATACCTAAATCCAATGATTTTTAATGAGATTTCTTTTTTGAGAAATCTCATTAAAAATCAATATATTTATTAGTTCAATATATAATAATTAATCTGGGGCATTTAAAAAAGTTTTTCAAATAGCACATCTAAGATAAAAATATCAATAATTAATCATCATTTCTAGATTGTAGATTAACTGGGAGTAATCTGTAACCCAGATAATCCAACTCTGGATAATTGGAACTTTACTGTATATTTATATAATAGTTATCCTGATTTGAATAATAATATAGTTAAGAATTATAAGAACTTAGAACAGAGAAACATATATTTTTCAATAATATCAAATTTTAACTTTAAAAATTAAATGACTATTTTTTTTGTGTCTTAACATAAAAAGTGTGATATTTCCTTGTTCATCATTAATATATCCAGTGATATTTAAGTGTTGAGGCAATTATAATGACAAAGTTACTGTCCTTTCAAAGAATCATTTCAGTTGAAATTCAACTCAGAACAAAAATTAGAAGATAATTTTTATTAATCTGATATTTTGAGAAAAGTATTTAGTAGTATATAGTGCCAAATTTAAAGTTCAATTAAAGCAGTTTTGAAAATAGTATAAATTATCAAGAAATTTTTTCCCTCTACATCCATCTACAAGTTTTTATTGAAATTTAGAATAAAGGCATTACTTTGATTATTTTATACAAATTCCCTAAAAATATCATCTGTATACACAAAACTGGACCATGTTATATCTGTATGCAAAAATTTTAATACTTATGACCTAGAAAACTGAAATTTAGAAATGTTCTAGAGCAGTGATGTTCAAACTTTTATTATGCAAGTTACTTTTCTGTACTAACAAGGAGATGCCACGAATCTCTAAATCGTTTTCCGAATGAGTCATAGCTTATTCGGTAGCTTATATATAGATTATAAAAACCCTAAAGGGGTTTGAGTGAATGGGCCTTTGTTTACGAGAAATTTGGGTACAAAGTTGGGTTTACTCAGC
>WUQG02145559.1:0-23897 GCA_011317285.2 Androctonus mauritanicus | reverse complement strand
GAATATTTTCGGCATACATATGTAAGAAGCATATATTCCTCTATATAGCATTTTTATGAGAAACGGATAAAAAAATGATAAAAAATTAATTAAATATAATGATAAAGATGGATATAAAAGAAATGTGTAAATTCGAAATAAAATCGTGATTTCAAATGCTCAAATTCGAAAAAATGATTAATTTAAAAATTTCTTAAACAATAATTAATGCCCACTTAAGAATAAAGAGCGAATAAGAGCGTAAAAATCGCTAATAAAAAAGAATTGTAGGTAACGACGCTACAAAATATAGCCTTAATCTGGGGAACATGCTATTATTGTAGAGAAAAGAAACAAAAACGTAATGGACGTTAGAAACTATATCTGTGTGGGTGTTGAGGCAAGGTAAGCGACTGGCATGATTGTGCGCCGCTGGCAACGTCGTCTGTGTAGTGTCGGTCAGGGTAATGTTAGGGGAGAATGGGCCCACTTCTATGCCGCCATGATGATAACTTGATTAGACTGCAGCAAACTAATGTCTCTATCATGCAGCGACCACCATGTTCGTTTCCAGAACTGCACAGACACACACAATGTATTGCTGGCCATATTATAATGTATACTAATTTAAAAACTCCTTTTTCGACTTTGTACGATTATTTCCTTCAATAGAAATGTATCGTATATATTTAAATGGTCAAATATGTTATATTGGTATCATTTTTTTTAGAATTTTTAATAACGTTAAGTAAGTTATATTTGTAGTCGTTCCTCTCTCTCTCTTTCTCTCTCTCTCTGGGGTCGTTTCCGAGCTAAAACCTGGTCCGGCAGATACCATTGCTGAAGTTTGGGGGTTGGGTAATGTTAGAGAGTGAGTTTGCAGATGGTTGAGGACTGATCACATTTCTAGTGGTTTTAAGTTACACACGCAAGTGTTAAAAGCAGGATGACCTCTGTCGTCACCTTTGTCACACTTCAAATGGTTGCATGGAATCTCTGCTGAATTGCATGTTGGCATTGGTTTTTATTATTGTCATTATGCCGTTTTAAAAAACTAAACACGCTATTTAAAGCCAAAGTATTGGGCTTACTTATATTTATAGTAACTTTTACGAGGAGTGGATGCATCTTGGATACGAAAACACCTAAGTCACTCCATCACAGTCTTGAGAAGTTTTACTGAGTTTTTCAAGTTTAAAAGACGCTGATCACATCTGTACGATTTATCATTATATATTATAACGTGTAAACTGGAAAAAATGCCTTCAAAACTCAGTCAAATCGCATTTTTCTCTTGTTAATTTAACTGAAGCGTGCATTATGTTTCAAATTGCCTCTACTTGACTAAAATTCAATTACAAAGAAGAAAAGACCACCCATAAAATAAACTTGCCTAAATTTAGGCTGACAAATCCACCCAAACCAGATCCTAAATAAGGTAGCACGATTCTTAAAACTAATGTAGCAGCGCTACCTGATCCCAGAATCACCTTTGCATCCTCAAGAAGTTGCATTTTGTTTCAAAATAAATGGCTGAACCTTATCTTAATTATGATATATCAATATGACATACAACTTTAATTAATATATCATAACCTCGTAAAAATATCTGATAAGGGTTGCAATCATAACACTCTCCAAGGTGATTTTATGCATTTTTATTGACAGATTTCATCACTTGCCGTGATTTCTACTAAAGAAAAACTTGTTTCTCATAGGAAGAACTGAAACAAGAAAAAGAAGGTAAAAAAATTAACAAAGTGATCATCTATTAACTGTTAGTATTACCCTGACTGCATACAGATATCATTTAGCCCGAGGAGTACAAACCCCGTTTCATTGAATCGATATGCTGGTCCTTGTACGTGCTAATTACCCTGTCTCTACCGGACAGGTAGAATGACAGAATAATTACTCCCAAAGACTACTTACTTTGCTAATACTTGGGTGGTCATAACGAGTCTCATCTCTAAAAGATTATGAGCTATATATCTTCGAAAAAAAAAGCAAAATTTTACTATCATTCCAAATTTATTATGGGCTGAAACTTGTTTAATTGAAGCCAAAATGAATCTTAATTAATGTGATAGCGCATGCTAATCATTGTAGTTAATATCAAAAGTCTGTTAATCCGTATTAATGACCATCAATTTCGAGTTTACAAGTTCTTTTTAAGTTCGCTGCTGTAGGGCTCTATATCGATTCCTGCACGAGTAGTCTTCTATAATAAGAATTTGAGAAATCGCATTAAAATCAAGTCTCATAGTCCTTCGGGGTGTAAACACTTATAGGTTTGAGGGCTGAAAAAGGTTTCATGATGTAACCTCTTATTAAAATTTGGATCTGCATGGTTTAGTATAATTTGGAAATCATTAAAGAAGTGAGAGAAAAGTTTTTCAACAGGATTTATTTCTCAAAAGATGACTATATATATTAATAAAAGAAGGTTTCGGGCTGGATTAATGAATGGTTGCATTTTGCAAATCATTGACCTATTGATCAGAAAAGGAATACTAATTAGCGACCTGTTAGGATCCCCTCTAAGAATTCTTCTTTTAATATTCTCGATCACGTATATATTTTTCTACCAGGAAATTTAAAAGTTTACCACATATTGGGAAAATATCTATTTGACTAGCAGTAGGGAACTACAGTACTGTGTAGTTTGTTTTCTGCCTTCCAAGAAAGGTAGAAAAATCTTCCAAGAAGGGAGATAGACAACTGGTCTAAAATCCCCAACTTACATAAGGACACATTACAACTATGTCAAACCATAAAAGCTTTCGGAGGACGCCCTCTAGATAGTAATCAGAGAAGGGCACTAGCAACCAATTGTTATACAACTCTGAGTCCCTTTTCTGGAAATTCAGGGCTCGGATGTGCAACTCCCAACCACTTATACAATCACCGCATTCCACAGTCATAACTGACTTAGTAGAAGTCCTTAAAAAAAGGAGATCACAATGGTCCATTAAGCTACACGTATTGCGTAATTATCTCTGGCATAAGAAAAAAAACTGTGTTCGATTTTTTAACCGCATGACTAACATGACAATCATCTCAAAAAAAATATGATAAGTGGATCTATTCAACAGAATCTTTTGTTTATTAATAATTTGGGGCGACTTAGACTGTGCTCGTACACTTTTGTAAATGAGTCATGCCGAATATCTGATATATGTGTCTTACGAGGTATATCGGTTTAATTGCGAACAAGAACAATGTGCATATTGTTAAGAAACGGCAGGTGGATCGTTCATTTTTCTTTAACAGCCTCCTATCACGAATTCCGCCATCTTCACTTCACCGCCAGCGCTTTTCTATATAAATTTATAGAAGTACCTCTGAAGAAAGTCGAAGATATCACCAATCATTGATATAAAAGAAGATACCTTATCATCATTTCATTAAAATATACTTTATAATCTTGAAAAATAAAACAGAACGTGAATATTGATTTACGATGCATAATTTTAGTAGGAATGAAGTTACGCGAAAATATAAGCCAATATCACATCCTTATATCTCTTATAAATCTCAGTGAGATGTCTAACATTAAAAAACGGCAATAATATTTTTTTTAAACCAGAAAAAAAGCCATTTTCATCATTTCATCTTCAGTTATTGTTTCGGTACCTAGCAAACATGACAGCTTCTTTGTCCCTGGTCTGATTGATTAGGACAGCGAACTTTTAGCCTTCATTATATACCCACCATCTATTAATGTTTCTTTCGGATGATTTGTTCCATTCTGTTTCATCACCGAAATCTTCTTCTTAAGTTAAAAAAAAAAAAGTACACCGCGATAGTTGTGGACAGGTTCACAAAGCAGATTATGTTCGGCTTAATACATCATGTGCCAAGGGCTACCCAACCTAAAAATCCCTCAACGCCAACAGGACAGTAAACGTCTTTGGGACGATGAACTAAATCTGCTTTAACCAAATTTGACACGAAACACGACATTTACACTATTGACCTATATGTAGTTTCTTTAAAATCGAGTAAAGCCATTTCGATTCGTCCAGATGTCATCAACAAACGTTTCATCGGTCTGGACCAATTATTTTCACTACCGCTTACCGATTCGCGTTACGACTTAATCTTTTTAATTTTGAACAAAAATAATTTTAAGGTTTGGTGTTTACATTATAATCAATTATCAAAAAATTACCCGGAGAGAGTAATTATAACCTGTTTGATTATGCAAGCAGGTGCAAGAAGGGCAAACCCGAGCTTATTAAACATTCCAAAGAATAATTAAGTGCGCGAACGCTGAATATGTTCTGTTTCGTTAACAAACTCCGGGAACAGATAGGGGGCTTCAGCTCTGTTTGATTTTAGGAAGACTTAATAATTATTTTTTTAACTGTAGAATTTACTAAGTAACGCCAGCACTTGGAAGAAGTAACGACTTGTTACTTGCCTGCAGATAAATGAGAAAGCTAGTTTACCAACCCTCCGGACTATTCTGGAATCCATCAGTCAGTCCTGACAGGTTCCCTCTCCACTCATTGTCGGAGAAACTATCCCATTGAGGGGGTCTGACTGTGAAAACTTAATTACACTTATCCTGCAGACACAGCGTGCTAGAGTGATCAGCATTCCACTGAAGAAGCTGCATAATCAAACTGGCCGTGCAGGATGGGCTGGGTTTTCAATCTGTCAAATTTATGCATTATGTGTTTATTCTCTTTATAACATTTAAGGTTGCGGAGATGCGGAAGTTTTCTTTTAAATAAGTTTATTACTCTTATTTCAATTTCGGAAAGGTACCTCTCTCAAAACTTACTGTCTTCGTCAGCCCGCTATGCACTTAAACCATATTTATATTTCATACTTTTTAAAACGATTTTATATCTGTATATATATCTTAGTCTTCCGTTTATTGTTATCTCAAGTTTGTCATCATCATAATTTTTTTTATAATTTCGTGATCTCATCTGTAAATGTAATTTGTATCGTTCTTAAACTTTGATAAGTTAAATATCTGTGAGTCTTTTATTCTAAGAAACTAATATTATTTTGCAATACGAACTTTCGTTTATAATCTTGAATGTTATATCGTCAAATCTTAAATTCTCTATCAACTACTGAAGTTGATAGAGATTTATCGATCTTCCGGAAATGCAAACTATTACAAAACAAATAAATATACATTAACTTTATTTTTTCGATAGATTTGATTTTTCTATCTGATATATCATAAGTTTGTCATAAGAAAAATCCAGATTTCAATCCCATCTATTTCTCCTATGAGTTTAAGAATAAAAAGTATTGTTTTTAATGGGAAAAATGATAACTTAAAGATAGACTAGAGGAACTTATGGATTGTCTCAAGTTCTCACCATCGATCAAATTTGTTTGAAGAACAAAGACATTGGAAAACCCACTCGAGATTGTGAGAAGTTGTTCTTCACTCGACAGAGCACTCAACTTATATTTTCTTTTTTTTTTTTTTTTACTAGGTTTACCGTTCCAGTTTCCCAGCGCCTTTGCCACCGTCCACACTCCGATTCCAGTTGATCAGAGAACGCACGAAGGTCGCTATGTTTGGGAACCTAGACTTCACGCATTCACCCATCCTTCTCCTAGGTAAGAAAAGATCACGTTTTTGGCTTTCCTAAAACAAGATCGAGAAATCTTGTATAACTAAATGATATTCCGGCTGTGCATCAACCTCTCCTTTGCTTGACATATGGGGTGCAAATGTGGGTTGCCTCGAGTGGTGCCTAGTGAAGCGGAAACAGAGTGGGGCCCACTTAATGGCTGCATAATCACTATTATAGATTAGCAATTAGGAGTTGTGATCACGCATACATTATCGCAGATACGATCGTTTGAAATTTCTTAATTTCTTAATAAAATAATATAATCTGGTGAGCAGCTGGTCTCGTACTAGTTTATTCCGATAAAAATGGCTGAGTTTTTTTTTTCTTAAAAGCAACTGAACTATATTAACACTGCTCTATCTACCTTTTTCTAACTTTTATTTGAATCTTAGGATGATAATCAGTAAGACCTAATAATAATAATAATAATAATAATTAGGCCCTACAGAAAACAGTACAGATATAGCAGTTCACTGGAAATAAGTTATTTTAGTCAGTTTTTATTTTTTGCAATTCATACTCTTGATTTTTATAATTTTTTTATGGATTGCTTAGTAACTTATTGCATAATTTTCAAAAATCAGTATGTCTATTGGCGTAATTATTGCAAAAACAAAATTTGATGTAATTTGCTTAGTTCAGTCTTATGACGTACAACGTTCGATGGAGTACATATATTAGCCGGAGTTAATCAAAAACTATTGTTGGAAAATTATCCCGAATGTACTGTTGAAAATTCTTATGGTAAAGAAAACTGTTTTACCTTTTAAAGGATTCATTGAAAAACTTTCTAATGGAAGACAAAAACGAACTGTCACTGCATGAATGATAACTTACTTACCAGATTACTATACTTTTTTTTATAATTAAATTCTGTTGCACTCAGGACGAGTTAGAAGTTTTTCTAAAATCAAGTTCGTGTCCGAATATCTTTTTTAATTGAAACTTCGGTAGTTTTATGAGCTGTTCTGTATAATTAGCTATAAAATTTTTTTGTTTTTTTTTCTTTTCTTTTCTAACTTGTTTTGATGAAACCGCAACGCTTTGTACACTCGGACCCTCTTATCTGGGAACAGTAACTTGTTTTTTCTTCTCTTTTTTTCTGGTATTGTTATTTCCTTTCCGCCGAAACAATTATTTATCCGAGTCTGACGAATTAATAAGAGCATTTTAATTCCTTTAAACATTCTTTTCACGCAAAAGATCAAGTTTTCTTAACATGTAAGCTAGAAAGAGGCCTTAGTACTCAATTAATCGGACCACCGCTAACGTCGAAAACATTCTATACATTTTCTTATCGCTTCAGGTCCGTGGCTTTCATCTAGGACTCGAACTATTCTATTTATTATATTAATTTATACTTCTTATTTAAACCCATCTCGATTATTATACTGTACCGTGAAAGGATAAATCTAGAAATCTTATGAGCGTCAATCGGAAAGTAGTAACGAGAAAGCATCTGGATCTATAAAATAGCCCAACGTCATATCGTACTTAGCTGTGCGTAATTAATTTTTATATTTATTAAAACTTTTAAATAAGTTAAATATATAATTTAGTTACCAGTTTGTTAAAATTTTTGAGGCTTATAAAATTTTTAAATCAGAAGTCGCGGTGCGTTAAGCTGATTTCAGGTCTTTTTATAGGCTTCTTAACTTTTAGAGGACCCACCCAGAAGTATTCTCTCCACGCATTAACCCATGAAGTGCCCCTTTAGGAAGGCCAATTGATTAAAACATGCGAAAAACGCCGAGAGTTTCTCTCTCGCTCTCACCATTCTGAAACTTTGATCGGGGCTCCGTGACGGTACCTCAACTTCTCTGTCTTAACGCCGAGTCCGTCCGTTAATAAGTATTCGTCTTTTTTACGGTCGTGCTGTGCACGATAATGAACTAGCGTACCGAACTGACTTGCGTGCAAACATTGCCCGCGGCTCTTCATTCCCTAGTTAAGAATATTCTTTTTTTTTTTTTTTGTAACGGATGCACTCACCGAAAAACTTGATGAAGTCATTATTTTCTTACAAAAGAAAATTTTACTTTTATTCTCGCGTACTACGGGGAACTTTTTTGCTTCAATGATGCACCCGAAAAACTGGTTCCTTTGATATCAACCGTCTTAAATTCGTGGGTGGACTTTGAGAAGGATTTAAGGGAGGAGATTGAATTTTAAAGTTGCAGTATGAAGCGCAAATGATCCTGGCAGTGTCCAAAGGAGTGGCGCTCGGAATGTCGATCTAGGGGTCCCACAGGGGGAACCCCATAGTCATCATTCCGTATGCCGCTCCTCTTGGCTTAATCCCTTTAACGGCATAAATTTCTCGAGTTAAGATGCATTCACCTTACCAAAAAAGATTTCTATGCTCCGTTTGAACACTCAATTAACTTTTCTTCGCTTCTTGTCTCCGTACCCATTTTGAAACTTCTTATATTGATAACAACTTTCATTAACTTATAACTTTCCTTATCGCGTAAAATATTTTAAATAAAATATTTGCAATATATTTTACTATATTTTATCTGGTTATAGTTAAATTTCTATTTCATTTATATAATATTATAGTGTACATTACTTAATCAGAAAGTATTGTATCTGCAACAAAGCATATTGATTCTCAGACCACCAGTTTGTCTAGGATAAAATATAAATATCTTAAATTATTTAAAATGTATATCTAATCGACAAATCACAATTTAATTATAAAACTTAAATATAATAGAATTTTTGCTGGAAATATGATTAAACAGCATTTTTATTTTGATTAACTGAACATGCTTTCTTCAATCTTTAAAGATTGCTAGAAACCAAAATACGGTATATGTTTATCTAATCAAAAACATCTCACGTGTAAAAAATAAACCAAGTAACTTACAATACATTACTAAGAAATTAGGATATTTGTTACAATTTAAATATGGCTACGTGGTTAACAATTTAAAAAAAAAAGTAAAGCAAAACATCAACCAAAGCAGCCTCCTTAAATTGTATCAAATATCCTAATTCCTTAGTACTTTACTTAGCTTATTTTTTTTTCCCATATGAGATATTTTTGATTGGATATCATTAATTTTTTAGATGGAAATTGCTTTTCTAAGAAGCATATTTTAACATGTTAACACATCACTAAATAAGGTCTATTTTTAATCCAATTAAACCAAAATTTTTAGGGAACATTAAATAGCATAAACATTTATACACAATAATAAATTTGGTTAAAATCAGTTGAGTAATAGAACCAATAGAAGAGTTTATGACAAGGTTTATGATAAAAGGATCTCTTACTCCTTTCATTGTGGCCCTATTGGGTTGCATTTTTCAGAGTCTTAAATAACATAAGAAATATTTACTTCCAGATTTGTTTGAAATTGGTTGAACAATTGATTTATAGAGAAATTTCTAGAGAAGAGCTTCTTCTATACTCTGTAATTTTAGCCCAATTGGGCCAAAATTTTTGGAAGATTTTAACTGAGCTAGTATATGCCTATAATCCAAATTTGATCAAAAGCAGTTAAACAATGCAATATGTAGAGCTGTGTCTAGAAAAGGATCCCATTTTCCCCTTTATTTTTGTTCCAATTGTGTTGAAATTTTCAGAGGATTTCAAATAAACTAAGAGATACCTACATCCAAAATTTCACCAAACTCAATTGAACAATATAACTTGTAAGATATCTATGCAGTAAAGGAGAAGAAGAATAGAAATATGTCTTTGCATCTCTCTGCTTTACTACTACTAAAAACAAAACCCTAAATTCAAACACTAACTCAAGACTGTATAAATTATTTTATTTGAAAAGCATTTTCAACATTTTTCTTTGGGACCATTATCAGATCTAATACAAACATAAATTTATAAGATACAGATTTTTATCCTTCTTGTTTACATACATGTAATGAAAAAACAGCCATACAATAAATACTTTTAATATATAATTGTAAACATACATCAACAAAGGTGTCTTAAGCAGAATTGATAATTAATTCAAATTTAAAATAACGAAAACATAAAAATAAAAAGAAAGAAAAGAAGAAAAATGATGCTATTTTTACTGATTTTTACTATTTTCAAACTGTTTTAATTTTTTAATAGGATTTAAAGCTTCAAATTTAACAGTCAGTTCCTGTTGAGCACTTTTCTTAAATATGATTGTCAAATTAATGATATCTAATTTAGAACAAAAGTTTTGGCAAACTGAATTTTGCCAAAGTGATTCTTGTAATAATAGTCAGTTGGCAACTACTGCATTTGGCTTAGAAAATAGTCTTTTTAAATCAGGTAAAATAATATCCAAATTTTGTACTTTGAAATTTGGATATTATTTCACATGTTCAAAGATTTGAATAATTTTACTGCATTATCAAGAGAGAGAAATTTATAGGTTGCAATAAATAATCTTAATAAAATAAATTTATTCTTTTGATTCTGCAACAAATAGCAAACAAATCCTTTTTATTTGCTGCACAACTAAAGATTCTTCAATAATAAAGTATATTTAAAATATGCAAACTGGCAATTCTTTTGTACAAGGAGTTATATTTTAATAACTCCTTGAATCTTCAACACCAAATTCTTTGGTGAAGTTTTCAATTTGTATTTGGTCTTCCTTTGATATCAATATACAGACAATCCCTGAATTATGAAACTTCAACATGTGTAGATCTATGCTTATTTAGGATTATTTCTAAATAATGAGGCAAGCCCATATCCAGACTTCTCCAGAAAAACTGGAGATGTGGACTTGGAATTGAATCCAGATCCTTAAAGATGATAAGTGACTGGTTTACCAATGACTTATATGCTTATTCTTTAATATAATTATTTTTAGTGTTACATCATTGTGACATACTAAAATTATATAACATATGCTCCAACATATGTATGTTTTGACTTATTTAGGATTTCATGGAACAATTCACCTACATAACTCGGCAATTGCCTATATATTAATTTTATTGTATTTTAGAATCAACAGACAGTGTTAGACTGGGATGGGATGAAATCAAGGAAATTCATTTGTTAATACATTAGTTTTTAAGTTTAAAATAATAAAAAAATCTTTCACTTTAAAGTATTGCTATTAACATGTCAAAGACAATGGTAATCATTTGATTCATATTATTACCAAAGAAATTTATTTTGTAAAGTTGACATTGGTAAGGATGTTGTTGTAGAAATTTTCACTAAATTATAACTTCTAAGATAATCTTATATTTTGAAGGAATAAAAATTTTAATTCAAAAAATATCTGATTGATGTCAGTTCACAGTATAAAAATAAAATTTGAAACTCTAAGCCTTCAAACTAATCTAGGGTGCCTAACTTTTTCTAGAACCAATTTGGGACATATCCTTATCAGATTCATCACAAGCCTAGGACATATTCTGGACTTGTTAAATTCAGTGTCCATATGATTTTCACATCATCTCTCGGCCATTCCCTGCCAGATGATTGTATGGCAATGATTTGCTCCTCATTTTGGAGAATGTGAAATTCAATTCCAGGTCCCACACCAACAATTTTTCAGAAAGCATCCAGGCCCAGCTTATTAGATCCTATCCTTTAATCTTCCAGCTGATGATAGGAATCTCATCATGGAAGTTGGCCAATCTGTGATGGGCTTTAAGAGTGAACCTAACTAGATACAGAATATTCTAAGTGTGATATAGCAGCTTACTTGAAATTAAGCTAACATAACATTTGCCATATCAAATACTAAATTCTTTTGAATATATTGTAAAGTATACTCTATTTTTGTTATATATTTCTAATTTAGTTGTATATGATTTTCCATTTGCTATTGAAGTAATACAGACATTTAACCTTCTTTTCTTTGCTGGTCTAGGTCTTAATATTATTGCAATCATTACTATTATCTAAAATTCTGAAATGTGAAATGTAGTCCCAACTCAAATGATTTATAATATTAAAAATTAACTAAATAAACTAGTATTGTCTGAATACAAAGCTTGACACTTAATGATAGATCAAAGACTATCTGTTAACAGTCACAGACCAATGATATCAGTGCTCTTAATTTCAAAAGACAGCTTGATGTAACAATGGGCATTCTATTAAACTATGAATTACTAGTTGCGAAAACACTGTTGCTAGATTGTAGGATTTTTATGGCATATCTATTTGACACCAAAAATTGTTGCTTTCGGCCTTTATTTTTATTTTTTAAAGTCATTTGTATGGACATTACATTTCCTCTCCCTAATTTTTAAGAAAACCAGGAATTAGATATCCTGGGGAGGGTTTGGTAAGGATGAGGGACTTAGAGTGTCAAATAGAGATAATCCCAAGTAGACCAGGATGGTTCGTCTCCCTAAACTAACCCTGCCCAAAAACATAAAATACGTGATATAATGATATAAGGATTTAATTATAAAAGATCCATTAAAATAAATATGAAATGAAAGTATATCAAATCATAAGAATGCTGCAGTAGAACTGAATGAAAGATTTGAATCTAATAAGAAAATTTAATGATTTTTTTCTAATATAAAAATTATAATATATCAAATAAATATTGATCATAAAAAATTGTAAATAACTTTTCAAAATATAAATGTTAACTTCATTTGATTTACAGTTCTCACTTTGAAGATAATTTACCAAATTTGGATAAAAATAAAAACTGATTTGTATCTTAGAATTGATGGAGACAACTGAATATATAATAAGGTGTCTCTGTTAATTCTAATTATTAATGCTAAATCTTTCAGTGCCTGCCACTTGAAGGATTTAGCATTAATTCTGGATCTCATACTTCCAGATTTTTTTCAGAAAAGTCCAAGATTGACTGTGTTGATTTCCATATTTGATAGATCCTATCATGAATGTGGATATCATTGGTTCTGGAATAGCTTGTTATTTAATATGTTATAAAGCGAAAAATGGAATAAAATAAAAAATACAATAAAAAGTCTTATTGAAGAATTCAGAAAGTCCACTGAATCTTAACTTGCATAAAAGTGTGCTTTGTTTGATTACTTTATAAAATATCACTATATACATCACATTTGTTACTTTTGTATTCTTATATGATAAATTAAATATCTGCTATTCTTCTTTCAAAATATTCTTGTAAGCAAATATCCATGTACAAGGCCCTAAAATTTTAATTCTTTGAAAATATTTTTCTTTACAACCTAATGTTGCCTATGAAATTTTATCATTAAATAAATATTTGTAAGCCTAGTTCATTAAAATATATGAATTTATAATATTTATAATTATTTATAATTTTTTCTAACTATTGCAATAGATTTTATAGTACTTCATATTTTTAAATTTATTTTTGATTTCAATAAAATTGATACTATTGTACTAGAAGTCTATTAGCAAATTCTTTCTTAAGCAAATCCTTTTCCAATTGAACAAATTAGTCATTTTTTATATTTCCAGAATTACAATAAGTTATCCTTACATCGAAAATAAAAAATTGAGATCGATATAAAAAAGTATTGAACCATATATTTGATTTATCTATTTAGTAAGATGAATAATTCAACATGTTAAATCCTCTATATAATTAACAAGAGAAGTTCAAAAATATAGCCCCCTCCATTTTGAAATTTCTTAATCAAATTGTTGATTTGTTTGAAAGATACACCAAATTGACAATTAGGTCTCAAATTAGGATAAAACAAAATCTGAACTAGCTTATAGGACCTTAGAATAAAATTATAGATGCAGGAGCGTTTTTGGGCTGGCTACCCCTCTCCAGCTGTAAAGCTCTCCATTTTAGCTCACTTTCTCTGTGTCAGCTGAAGAGGGGCAGTCCAGCCCGAAAGCTCTCCTGCATCTATAATTTTATTCTAAGGTCCTATAAGCTAGTTCAGATTTTGTTTGAAAGATTGGTATTTTTTTATTATTTAAGAACTAATACATCTTTATTGCACAATTTCTAGTATTCATGACTTTAATAAGCTGATTCCCCCATCTGCCTGCCTTGTAGAAATGCAGAATATATTTTGATTTTTGGATCAAGTGTCCTGCACATTCTGGCATTTGAGATCAGCTTTATTCAGACTCAGACACAAATATTTCCAATCACAGTATACTTTCTCACTCTCCTCTCTGTATTGTTCTTCTTATTCTCACCTCTTTGAGAATACATATTATATTTCATCTAAAATAGTATTTGCAGTTTTACTTGTTGCTTTATCTAATAATCTAGAATTGGAATTGGAGAAAAAGGCTACACTATATCTTCCATATTAAAGAATAATAATAATTCTTGTCAGGTTTAATTTGAAGTAATTTTATAACTCATCAATAATAAATCAAAACAATTTACTCATGTGAAAATCTAAACTTATTATTAAAGATTATTATTGGAGAGAGGAAAATTTGTTAGTTTTTGATAGTGCTCCATATATTAAAATTATCTTTTACATCTAAATAAACTACAATTTATTTTCATAATTAGATTTCATCATGATAACAGTATTAGATAATTTTTTCAAAGTTGTTCTTAGTATACAAATTTAATATTAAAAAATAAATTATATAAACTTGAAAATTTTAAAATTTTTCTCACAGTGATTTTTCTTAATTTAAGTATAGCTTTATAAAATAATATGAACAAAATAATTTATAGTTAATTCACATTTGAAAATGTCTTCAGATGAAAGTTCTTAACTGACTCCACACAAATATTTTTGTGTAAATCTCTACAAAAAAAACTTGTATTTTTTTTCCTTCTTCTGGTCTTTTGCACTTTGATTCTTAACAGAACTTTAGCAGTGTTTAAGTGTTATTTATTAGATTTTCCAAACATTTACTAAGTTTAAGACACTTGATAACAAAAGAATGGCAATAATTTTTTTGTTTGATCCTTAAGTTTATGGATGTAAAAAATATAAAATATTAAATAATATAAGCATTATTCTATTATTATTTGTAGAAAATAATTTTAATATATTTTAATCAGGTAAATAATATAAAATTACTCAAATAGCTAAAGGATTCTACTAAAACTATACAAATATCATTTACCCATTATTTCTCATATATAAAATTCATTTAGATATTTAATATTATAAATCTTTAGTAAACATATGATTCATTTTGAAAATTCTTTTATTATAATTTGCATTTTTAAGTATGCTGGAATGCATACTTAACTGAATAATAAACATAAACTGGTTTCTTAATATATTATATTAATGTATTGGGAGGAAAAAAACAAAGGTAATGAATAAGCCATTTCTTTTTGCATTCAAAGTAATGACTTGTTCTTGGTACAATGAAGAGAGAAATATGCAAAACAAACAATATTTCATTTGTGATTATATTTAAAGAAACAAGTATTATTTGTTTCAAACAGAAAAAAAAATGATTCACATAATTTTTTTAAGCCAAATTAGTAATGTTATGTGGGAATCCCTATAAAATAAATAGTCAACTATCAAGGATTTTCTTTTTTATTCCTTGTTAGTAAGATAAGATTTTAAAAAAAAAATTGAATTCTTTTATTTATAGTATCAAAGGTTAAAAATATGAATTTTACATGTATGAAGATAATAATGTAAAATACTAGCATTTTTGATTTTTTTTCCTTAATAATTTCAATTGCTTTCATATGTTATAGTTTTACTACACTTGTTTAATTAACTTTTGAATTTAAGAAGTCAAAGATCAAATTTTAAAAGTTAATATATTTATTATTTATCAAAAACACTTCTCCATAAATGTTTTTTTCAAAATCTTTTCATATATATAACAAATTTTTAACTAATAAAATTTGTCATTAAAACAATCTATTAAGATTGTAATGTATCTATGATGAAAATGAAAGTGTTTTTCTGTCTATTTCTAAACACATATTTAAAAATAGATTAGGAAGAAATAAAGAAAGATGCTATCAAACAATATTAAAAACTACAGAAGAGATTATGTTAAATTATAGGGCTAGAGAGAATTTGTAACAGATAAACAATTGCATCTCATCAATCCATTTTTTAAATTGCAGTGGTCTATAATTATATTATTACTTATTTCTTTATAACTAATTATTAATTTAATAAACAATTCAATTATAATAAATAATATTCAAATATGCAAATTTTGCAATTTTGTTTTTATATGTATTATTAAATAATATAAATTTTCTAGTTTCTCAGGTAATGTCACTAGTCCCACACTGTCTGAGCTGT
The DNA here is from genome assembly GCA_011317285.2 of Androctonus mauritanicus. Classification (NCBI taxonomy): domain Eukaryota; kingdom Metazoa; phylum Arthropoda; class Arachnida; order Scorpiones; family Buthidae; genus Androctonus; species Androctonus mauritanicus. Next base: position 8,139 of record WUQG02145559.1, on the reverse strand, counting down.
CATTCCTTCCACAGCGAAGAGGATTGGCAAACAATCAGGTGGAATCTCCAATGCATCCTCATTACAGACTTAGTCCATATGCAGACCAGTTGTATAGCACATTCCCCACTACATCACCTGTCTCGGTCCGTGGGCTGAGTCCTATGGATACAAGAGGTTTGAGATACATATTAATTGTTATTATTTCATCCATAGCATGCTTAATTGCTTAAGTCAGATCCTTTTTATATATATATAGCAATTGAATAATTAAAAAGTTTGAATATTAGCAAAAGTATATTCAGAGAACATTGTTTCAAAATTAATTTAAAAATATGTAATTACATCTTTTATACTGTATAAATAGAAATTAATACAACAGTATTGTAAAACATTTTAAATTACATCTCTCTCTTCTGTAGGATTACCTCTTCATCCAGATTATTTGCAACAAATGGCAGCACTTAGCCAACGATGTTTGATAGGGGAGTTTCACAGTCACCAAACAAATAATAGTGCAGGTGCAGATATATCATTTTCTGTGGATGGTAAGTACCAACTATTTTTAAAGATATAAAAGAGTAGAGACAGCAACATGTTATTATGTAACCATTATTTTTGTCTACTGAATAATGATGATGTAGTAGAGTAAGAGTGTTTATGTAAATTATTTCAAATGAGATATTTCAACAAGGGGCCACTTTGCTTCATATTCGACAATATCAGTTATAAATATACACTTGTTACTATTCATTAATCAAATTTAAAATAGGTTTATGGACTTCAATGAATGAAATGCATTAGTTATAAAAAAAAATATTCCAATAATTTAAATAAACAAATTTTTAACTTATTATTTGTTTTTAAGTTTGAAGGAATCACTGTAAATTAAATCAGGAATCATTATATTAAATTTTATTTATTAATATTTTTAATAAAGTTAGTTTTTTTTTCTGTTAAATTGATAAAAAGTTATATAAACATTCAATCTTTTCCATTTACAACATATATTTTACATAAATGTGTTTTTGCATCTTTAATAAATCTTACATTTTATTTTGTACAGGAAATAAATAATATTCTTTACTTACTGTATATGTAAAGTATAAGTAATGGACACATTTCACAAACTGAACTTTGGAACTGATGATAGATCTTCTCTCTCTCCCCCTCTAAAAATAAACAATTACTGTTTTATAGGGTATATTTGATCTAGATTCTTATACAGCATAGTAACTGTACTGTAAATTCATAAAAAAATTGTGCAATAAACTTTTAAACCTTTTGCTTTATATTTATTCATCTTATATTATAAAAATATTCCTTATTATAATTAATTTTTAAATTAAGTTTTATGATAAATAAAAATAGTAGTAATGACTTTTTCGCCTTATGTAATAATATACATAATATTTATTTCAAGTTCAGGGTTCCAGATTGGCAAATTCCAGACAAGCAATAAGGCATGGAAGAAAAAGAGCACTATCTAGTTCCCCATATTCAGACTCTTTTGATATCAATTCTATGATAAGATTCTCCCCCAATTCTCTTGTCTCTTTCATGAATGGATCTCGAAGTTCTAGTACTAGTGGTTCATATGGCCATCTATCTGCAGGTAACTAAACTTATTTTAATCAATAATCATTTTTATTTTTATATTGGATGTATATTTTACATTAAAAATGTACTTTGATTATTCTATCAAATGAAGATGAAAGTTATTCTCTGCAAGGGAAATTTAATATAGTATAAAAATGTTACAGATCTGTTCTCATATTTGATTTATATTTATTATTTTATCCAAAAGTAATATTAAATACATGATTATTAATAATATGAATTTATTGAATTATTTATAATATCAACAATAAAACAGAACAAAAATTTCTTCATATTGCTGAAGTAAATAATTTATATCCATATATAAGATAATATTTTCTTTATTTCTTATTTCAAGAATTCTGTTAACAGAAAATACAATTTCTGTTATAATTATTATATTATGTATGAAATAAATATGTATATTTTAATAACAAAAATAGCCATTATAACTTTAATAGAGGCAATGAATATAAAAAACAGTAATAATATTTATGTAATCATTGTCAATAGATATTACTGAATTATAGTCTTTTGTATATGTATATATATAGATATATATATATATGCAAATCAAAATTAGTATTATTTTTTCTAATTTATATAATATTTATAACAAAAATAAAATTGTTGCTATGTTCTTGAATTAATCTTTTTTTATACAATAAAAATATTTACCAAAGAAATAATTAAAAGATATTTCTGTTGTTATAGTTGATATAATTACAGATGCTCCTCTCCTTATGAAAAGGTTATGTTTTGATAATTGCATCTTAGGTCAAAAAAAATCGTAAGTCAAAAATGATCAGTAATGGTAATAGTTTTAGTAATAATAGTAAATAATGAATGACCAGATTCTCCACTGTGATAAAATTATCTGGAATTGAATCCTGATCCTCCAAGATAGTAATTTATTTTTTTATTAAGTAGCCATTGACTACTTAATGAAAAAAATTGGCCGACTATAAATTTTTAATAAAATAGGAAAGTATTTTTAGCCAATATGCTATGAAAATATCCAAGGTGTGAAATGCCATAAATGCAATCATAAGAGCAGATTATCATAAGTAGGAGAGAACCTTTATGTGATTAAAGTTAGTAGTTTGTGTTTAAAATAATAAAAAAATTACATATTACAAATTTATATACAGATGCTCCTCTACTTACAATAGTGATATGTTTTGATAACTCCATCATAAGTTGAAACAATAATAAGTCTAAAATGATTGACAATCATAGTAATTGTAGTAATAATAGCAGATGATGGAAGATTTGATCCTCCATGGTGGTAAAATTATCCAGATTTGATCCCAGATCTCCAAGGTGGTAAGCAATTGCTTTATAACATAACCATCAGTTGACTATAAATTTTTAGTAAAATAAAAAATATTTATATCCAATATGCTATGAAAATACCCAAATTTGGAATAGTGTAAGAGCAATCATAATATTAGATTAGCATAAATCAAGTGATTGTAAATAGGGAAGCATCTATATTATAAATTAAAAGATCATTTTTAAGTCAGTTTATATCACTAATATACTTTATTTTATAATATAAAAATATATTAATACTTACTTCTTTTATGATTTAATTGCATTTTACAGATTAACAAAATCTGAAATTAAAATTTATAAGCATCTCATAAATGAATTTTAAAGAAATTTTCATTTAAAATTCCTTTCCTTTTTATTATAATGAACTACTTTCAATCTGATATTAAAAATATTACTTAAGAAAACAAATAAAATAAAATGCTAATGCTATAATTATAAATTCTTATATTTATAAAAAAAAAATAGTCAATGTCTACATTTTTAAAGAAAACAGATAGTAGAGTTGATTAAAATTAGATAAAGTAGTAAAATTACTTTTTCTAAATTAATAACTAATATTTCTTACCTTATTTTAAATACTAATTTTCTTATCTTTTAAGAAAAATTAAACACAAAAGGGAAACTATTTAATATGTAGATCTCATCTACCTGTTAACATTACCTAGAGTATGCCTCTTCTGTTTTTTATGGTTCATTTCTACCAAGCTTCAGCTTCATTGACTCTCCAGATGCTAGGTAACAGCTGGATATCTAATTAATCTTTTATTAATAACTTATAACTGCATCTTAATATTACAAAAATTTTAAAAATGGAGCTCTACTAAGTTATTTAATTTTACAGGTACAATCAGCCCAGCTCTTGGTATGCCTCCACCTTCTGTTCCTCCACATCTTCAACATCTTCATCACTTAATACATCAGAGCAGTATAGGATCACCACTATTGTTACCTCCTTCTACAAGTCTTGCTCAACAATCTATCATATCTGGTCCTGTTCCTATTGGTGTAAATACAAATATCACAAAAGTAGATGGAACAGTAAGTATTTTCTCATTAAATAATTATGATTTTCAAATTGAAATTTCAACAATTAATAAGATATATTATATAAAATTAGAAATAAAAATTTTACAAATGTCTTTTATGTTTTCTGAACAGTTTCCTGTGATTTTTTTTTATATTTTGATTATATTAATTAGTATTATTTATTTAAATGCTTATATTATTTTAGTTTTATTTTTCATGTTGATATGTGTATAATGATTGCATAATAAAAAAAATACAAGTAAAAGTTGTTCAATATTGATTAGTCCAAATAATTTATATTAAGAAATAACTAAGAAACAAAGTTTGCTTAAGTCTCTACTTCACAGAAATGATTTATTATTTTTTCATAAAAATTTGGTAAAATATGCATTAACAAGTTACATTTTCATTTATAAACATTAATATAAATTTTAGCTATTCAATAATAATCATAATTTCAATAATTCAATTTTTAATAATTTATAATGCATTCTATGTATAAAGTGATATAAAGTTCAAAATAAATATATGGAATTAGTAAATACTTATAATGATTACAATAATTTCATTTAAAATATATTTTAATTTTAATTAGAACACAAATTTTAATTCAGAGAATTAAACTTTTGTAGCCAGATGCTTCAAATGGATGTGAAACTGCTAGCAATGTTGTTAGTAGTACTGTAGATACAGAAGAAGCTCACAGGATGAAAGTAAAAAAAGAAGTAGCTAGTAGTACAGTAGGTGATGGTATGGGTGATGATGATAGAGAAACTACAGCAGATCTTAAAGATGAGCCTGGTGATTTCATAGAAACTAATTGCCATTGGAAAGGTTGCAATAGAGAATTTAATACTCAGGAAGAACTTGTTAAAGTTAGTATTTTGTATCAAATAACTTAATATGTTGTAATAAAATTAACTAATACTGAGTGTATAATGAATATATAAATTTTTTTAGCACATAAGCAATGATCATATACATGGAAACAAGAAATCCTTTGTCTGCAAATGGAGAGAATGTTCAAGGGATGAAAAACCATTTAAAGCTCAATATATGTTAGTTGTTCATATGAGAAGGCATACTGGTGAAAAACCACATAAATGCACGGTAATAAATAAGAAAAAAATTAATTTAACAGTATAAAATAACTTAATCAATTTTCAGGTCATCAATTTAACATAAAAAGATAAAATAATATACACACACATTTTTTCTAAGTATTGATAACATTATTGATTAAATAGAATTGCAAAATTGTTGTTTTTATAGTTAATATTGGAAAGAAAATATATATTTTAAAGTTTTTTTTTTTCTTTCTTTAGGATATTACACATTTCTTGAAAATCAGATAAAATTAAAGAAAATCAAATTCAATAAAAAATTTTATGTGAATTAATAAATATGTAATCAATAAACAAGATACACTTTACATACAAAATTAAAGTGAAACAAAAAATTTAATTGAACTTAATCTTAAACCTTGATACTAATGGATATTTAATAATTGGAAATAATTTGGTTATTATCCTTGAGATTTACTTTTTGAAATACAAAAGTTTTAATGAAATAAAAATATTCAATAAATAATGATATTAAATTTATCATTATTTATTGTATATTTTATTATTTTATTAATCACACTAAGTACCTTCAAACCTAAAAGTTTTAATGATAAATAATTATTAGAAAAATAAATATTGATGTTAATGATAATATCAAATATAAATAATATACAATTTCTAATCAAGCTCTACAGCAAAGCATAAAAGTTTTGCATGATAAAACGTTTTCGGACATGATACATTCCTCATCAGTACCATATATATCTATGCTAAACAGTGAGTATTAGCTAAATTCAAACTATCTATAGATTAGCTAATACTATAGATTATATATAGATTATATCTATAGTATTAGCTAAATTCAAACTATAGATATATATGGTACTGATGAGGGACGTATTATGACTGAAAACGTTTTACCATGTAAAACTTTTATGCTTTTCTATAGAGCTTGGTTAGAAATTGCATAATAAAAAGCAAAGTGTTTAGTAATCTTATTATTAAATAAATAATATATTTATAAAATGAAATAATTGACTATACTGTACTATTAGAATATCTAAGTTTATTCTGTTAATAATAATTTTTATTAGAATAAATTTAGAGTTTCTAAAAATTGATTTAGACAGTCTGTTTCAAATTTCTGTACAGATTTGTAAGAATCTAATCTATATATCTATCTATCTATATATATATATTTGAATTAAAACCTTTTATAATTTTTGATCACTTATTTCTTATGAAGATTACTTTTAAAACTTCTAATAGACTATTTAATTTCTATCTTCTTCATATTGTAAGTTTTTCTATTTATAATGACAATTATAATAATAAAATATTCTGGATATTCTGTCTTCTTTAATTCTAGAGTTGCAAATCATAATTGATTTATTTAATGTACATTGATGTTCCATTTACTGTGAATTCATGACTGTTTTAAAATATATTTTTTCTTTCCACAATAAAATTGTTTCCTCAATAAGAAGATTTTGAAGTTAACAATAAAAAATATTCATGTTTCTATTGTTTTATATAGCTTCTCTTAAATAATATATGATTCTAAATCATAAAAATTACATTATTAACAAAAAGATTCAACATTATAAAAGTAATAGAATAGCATTGTTTCCATATTCATTTTAAATTTTACATTGATTTTATCTATATATATATTAAATCTTTATTATGTTGAAATATTTGATTATAAAATAAACTAAAATCAGATTCATCATATCTAATAAATTTATTAGAATTTATTAAATATAATGAATTACACAATAGTCAAGAATGACTATTAATGGCAAAATTAGATTCATTTAGATTTTTCTTGTTTCAATAATAAATATTTATTATTGAAATAATTTCCTGGTTGTTTTATATATTTCTGTATAATAAATAAAAACTTATGTTATAATATTTCTTATTCTAAATAAAATACAAATTACAGATTTTTTAAGCAAGAAAAATTTATTGAAGAATTAATATGAAGAATAACATTTTCATCTATTATATATTTATTAGTTGCTTGTCAAATATGAGTTTAGAATAGTACATAAAGAATGCAGCCTATATATAAATTTAAAAAAACAGAATATACATTCATTGAATAAAGAATGAAAAGAGAGAAAATAAAAGCTTCAGACCATAAGATGACATGTAATGCTATACTATTTGTTTCACCAGCAATATCACAATACTATATTAAAACAGAAAATATCATAGTACTTAAAACAATCATTGTATAAATTCAAATTTTAATACTATTCAATTGGTTTTTAATTAGAAAACCATATATAAAACAAGAGTACTGGGAATACTTAAAAAGTTTTCAATTTTACACAAGCATGAAAATTTCTATACTCCGGAATGCTATAAAATCAGCCCTTTGAGCAGCATAGCATTCCATAGTAAAAATGGAGCAGTATAACAAAATAGTACGAAATTTCTATACTCATTGGTAAGATAGAAAGTAATAATTATTAGAAAAATCTCTATTGATTCATTGAGTGAAAATGCAATTTCCTCCAACTATAAACAATTTTTCTCTTTCTTTATTATTATTAGAACATGCTGTTTTTTCTATTTTTCATAAATGAAAACTATATCAACTTTTCATATTGTAGGCATTTTAACTGAAATTTCAATATGACAACATTTTGAAGAATGTAATTAATATCTGCTTAATATTACAAGAAAACTACATAAAATTATGTTTTCATTAGATATCATAAATGAATGATGATTTAATATAAGTTATTTAATATAACAATACTTTATAAAACAGTTACTTTCATAATAAACATATTTTACTGCTTAGTTTTTATTTTCATTAATTATATATAAAACTTATTTTTATAAATGTAAATTAATAATTTAAATATAATTTTGTGATGAAAACATAATATTTAAATAATAAATTTAATAATAATAGCTAAAATAAACATAACACTATATTTAAAAACTATTTCAAAGTACAAGTATTCTCTGATTTCCTCAAATAATTTGGACTGAAATGTTTTACATAATTGGATTTTACAGAGGTTAGAAAAATTATTTTTTAACAAAAATTCCAAAGCAAAAACTACTAAAGCAAGTGAACTACTATGATTGCATCTATACCATGTTATGGCAC
>WUQG02145448.1:10665-23900 GCA_011317285.2 Androctonus mauritanicus | reverse complement strand
GAGTGTCACACCTGACAGACCCAGTCAGAATCAGGCAAGCTGTTCCTTCTCATCCCCCATGCGTTTGTTTTACTAAGAATCGATACTATTGTTTGTCTGACAGAGAAATATCTGGATGGTGAGTTTTAATATGTTTAACAGATCAGAAGCAAAGATTCTCGGTAAGCAACAAGATGCAAGCTGTTGCTCGCATCGGTACAGGGACTTACCTGTCTCCATAACACCGACGGTATAATCCCGTTAAAATTAAGAGATTATATAGCTTAATATACCCTAGACTCGCTGTTTGCTCTCAAATTAATAAATTCCCTTCTCCGTGCGATCGTTCGAATCGCTACATCAACATAAAAAAAAAAAGCGCATAACGCATCGAAGAAATATCGAGTTGATCAAACTAAGTGAAGAAGCGCGGCGAGGATAATGTAATAGAAAAAAAAGGTCAAAGACCTGGCCAACTTTTTAAAACAGAAAAACACCTGAAAATGCTAAACTTTTAGATTTTTTGACAGAACAGCTGCCTTTTCTTTCATGCGAATGCAACATAATGATTGCATCCGATAAAAGAATAAATTTAATACAGGTTGTTAAATCCGAAATTCTTTTTTTTTTCCCTCCTCCTCCTCCTCTTCTTCTTCTTTTCGACTTTCGTATAAATAAATTTAACAATGAAAAGATTGGCAAAAATAGAATTTTTTCGAGTAAAAAATAAATTGAACAAGAATTGTAAAGAAAACCAGTTCTGTAATTATAAAGAATACGCCCGAACATACTTTTATAAAACACGATAAAACTGCAATTTATGGGTTAAAATACTCTGTAACCTTTAAAAAAAAACAAGAAAAAGAAAGAAAGAAAACTTGTTTTGAATAAAAATATAATAAAATTATTTAGTAGCCTTTGCAAGATTGAGCAAAGGCTTGTCATATGCATCAATACATCAGTGCTATTTCCTGGCAATTGCTGGGAGCCAAAGTGCAAATTCCCATCTGAGAGAAGAAAGAGAAATGTAGGCTGTAAGTGGTGTTGGCAGGCAATAGATCCAGTACAAAGACAAAAGATCCAGCCAGACGGACGAACTGGAAACATTCGAAACTTGGATTCTTTTATTCTAGGTCCAAGATAGTTCTGTTGTCTGAAGAAACAATCTCTCTTCAGTTTTATTCCGAAGATCAATTTCTTTTTTTTTTTTTTTTTTTGTTTGAAATCACTAAAGTATTTGCTTTCTTTCATGAAAATGAAATTTTCAGACTATTAGAATTTAGTTAAAGACGAATCTCCGAAAAAATAGAATCAATATAAAGTACTAAATCTGATATCCTTCCTATAGGTAAACGGTTTCGACCTCTTTCGTTTTATTTTACTTTTTTTCTTAAAAAAAAAAAAACTATATTAAAAAGAAAAACAAAAAGTTAGAGAAAGAATAATAATAATAAAAAAAATAATAATCTAATATCAATTTCTGTTTTATTAATTTTTAATTAAAAATGGAAGAAATTGTTCCTCCGAGTTCATAATATCTAAAAGTATCTCTGCAAGCAAAAAAAAAAGAAAGAAAGAAATATTAAGATTTATTTTAAATTTGTGCAGATAAAATTATAAAGAGGAAAAGTAATTTGTTCTTAAAATTAATTCTTTCAGTAGTTTAAATCTAGCTTAAGTTAAAAAAGAAAAAAAAAGGGGAAGAACAGATTAATTCTGATGGAAAGAACTTCTCTCCTCTACCTTCCTTTCGTGTTTAATTGCTCCTACTTTTTATTCATAGCCATACAGATAAAATAAAATAAAATCCCAATCAATATCTCGATACTGGCGTTACGATATCTTCTGGCAATCGAATTAGTTTTTAGTTAAGTAATCCTTTTTCCGATTGGCGTGGCACAGAGACTGTTTCAAAAGTCGTTTCTTAATTCTTTCCTTTTGTATAATTTTTTTTTTTTTTACTTTCACTTCTTTCTTCCTTTAAAATCGGCATAAAGCTGTGCAGGTGTAACAATCTTTACTTTCAAGTTTCATCGGTTTTCCAGGTGGGGTGAAGTTGCCGGAGTCACGTTCTAGAGCATACACGTGACCCGAGAGCTGCAGAGGAGTGGCTGACACAGCCTAATGACCAAGTCGTCAGGGTTGTGGGTAAGAAAATTAAGGGGGTCACTCCGAGAGCACTCCTACCCTCCCAGACCTCGTGCCCATTGCCCTCTGACCCTTCAGGTGGGTATAGTTTGTTGCCGTTTTCTACCTTAGTATGTAGGGTCATCTGTTACAATAAGTATAGGTGGTTTTTTAGGTGAATGACTGCTGTTTCCTCCCATTTCTATTCTTCGGTGATAACGATTAACTATAAGGACACGATTGGATCTTCCTCGACACGAAAAGCACTACTTGTTTAGATAATAGCACAGCATTTGGTAAACCTACTTGTCCCTACAAAAGCTTTTGTATTTCTTCTTTTTAAAAGCTTTGTGTTGATATACAGGTTACAGTTTCTGAATGTTTCTCTCGCTCTTCCATAATTAAGTAAAGGAAGGTACTGCCAACGTCTTTTGTCATTCAAATGAAAAGTAATCTTCACAGTCGGGTAAAATCGAGAATAAATTGTGTAATTTAGCTTATAAAACCACGTTAGAGAGTCCAGCAGAAGGCCGTATTTACTTAATATTCTCATCACCGTCTCCCAAAAACCGTCTTCTTCTTCTTCTTTTTTTTCCCCCTTGCCTTCTTCTAAAAGAATTCCCAACTCGTTAAGCGGTATTAATTAGTATCCATCTAGGAACCAGAATGTCACGCAAGGGGGTTAAGTCACTATTAAAATTCATTACGTACAAGAAACTTAGTGTAAAGAAAACAATAAACTCATGCATGCTCTTTTCGAAACATCGAAAGACACCAGTTATTTAATTGCCTCTACAAAACTCTCTATTCGTTTATGTAGCTTAGATACTCTGACGTCAGTAATTACGTTGTCAGCACCAGTAAATCTTACCTATCTTTTCTTCCTAACTCGAGAGGTGGTACTGCATAATAAATGAGTTCGGAAAGCGCTCTTTCTACCTTCTGACCACAGTCTTCCCTCAAGCAGCTGTTTCTTTATATTGCCAATGTTTAATTCAATTTCTCTTTCCTTCTTCCTCTATTTTTATCATATATATATTTTTTTAAATATAATTAAAGCAATTTAAACAGTCGTTGATTATTATTATGTCCATAAAACATCGACCGTTACAACCATAAAATAAAATAGATTGGTAGTTAGTTAATGGTTACCGATATCAATCGAGAAATAGTTGTTAACGGTTCGTGCCAAGTCACTTATGTTTTTACTTTTTTTTTTAATTAATGTAAACTTTTAAATCCAATCGGTTTTGGGAAATAAATAAATACCGAAAAAAATTGTTTATTCATAGTTTTGTTGAATAAAGAGGATATAAAAGAATTTCGACTCCTTTGAAGTGAAAATCTAGTTCTGCCACTTACATCTGTTTATTTTGAATTCTAGCCATTTTTAAAAGTATCTGAAAAGAAAACAGGAGCTGGACATCCGGACATACATCATATTGTCGTCGCATGGTAGCCAATGTAGATGGAATTCACCATTCACCTTCCAGCTTCGAACGTATGACAGTTTTGTCGCAAGACTGTAAAGAAATCCTCTTCAACCCCCTGCAGAGTTGTGTAGAGAACTCCTACCTTCTAGAAAATCCTCTCTTTGTGCTAGGTAACCATGACGACGGTCCTATACCCAATTTAATATAAAAATACACTGTGGTGAAAGAAGAAATGGATTGATGTACTATAAAGTATATACCAAGGATTATTCCATGGCTAATACGCTTCTTCATTTTTGTCTTTTCTGCCAAAGAAAGAAGAAATAAAATAATAATAAAAAAAAACAAAACAACTCCAGTCGTTACAATAAGGTATTTCTGAATATTTCATTCAGAAACTCTCTCCCAAACAATTTGCACTTGGCATTATTAGGTTGCGTGAGTGTCTCACGCAGAGAATGGATCGTTTTCGTCTTATGTTCTTTAGTGCCATTTCCCTCATACAAAAGTAATTATGCGAATGTACAAATTGTGTACATAAATACTGCTTATTAGTCTCTAGCAGTTCCCGTGGGATTTAATTTAAAAAATAAAAAAATAAAAATAAAAAAATTCGTCTAGCGTTACTCGTCATAATTATATTAATCTAATCAACAATATGAGTCGCAAAACGAGGAAAACAAATGGTACTAGAGAAGGAGGAAAAAAAAAAAAATCAGCAGTAATTAAATAGATTGAGACGTGTAGAATAAACTAAAAATTTTTGTTTGTAAAGAATAAAAATAAAATAAACCTTTTCTTTTTAATTTTTTAAGAATAAAAATCGAGCTGGGAATCTAGAAGAGGAAAAAAAATTTTTTTTTTTTTAAAGGAATTCAATTTTTAAAATGCGTGCGTGTGTCGTTGTATATATATATATATATATATATATGAAATATATAAACATATGATATATTTATATAACCTGAGCAGGAAAAATATGGCCTACGATACTTTATAAATTGTTTACAACTTATAAGTTGCATAAAGTTAAAAGTTTTATTACTTATAAAGTATACCTCTGGGTGATATCACTTAGAAATTTTTTAAGAGCACGAAAACTATTTAAATTATTTAATAAAAAAAATTATAAATTATTTATATATTTATATATTTTGCTAAATAAATATAAATAATGATATTTACTCGAAGGAAACACTTTTCTTAATGCATCTTTACAAAGCCAAAGAAAAAACTTTTTTTTTTTTTTCAGTTTATATAACCTCTAGGACGAAAATACCTTCAGTCTTTTTAAATATTAAAGTACAGAATCTGAAGTGATACTATAAATGGCATTCCGAATTTAATTCCGAAGAAGTTTTTTTATTTTATTTTATTTGATATATTTTTATTTTATTTTATTTTATTTTCTTTGAGAAATATATTGATTGCTAAGTAAATTGAAAGAAAACTCTTTCGTGTTTTAACGTTAAACAGATTTAGTTTATTAAATTAAGCGTTAAATAAGGAAAGACGTTAACAAAGTTCGAATAGGAAAACGAGTAACAGGTTCAGTTTCGGGTCGATAGAGCAATAATTGTTTCGGAGTGCGATCAAATTTTGATGCGTTTTACGCTTTGGATGTATATATATATATAGCGAGGGAGAAAAAGAGAGAAGGGGGAGAGAAGTAGCAACAGATTAATGAAATATTTTCAGTGAATGGACGTATTAAATATAACAATGAAAGATTGACCAAGAATGCGTGGGAATGATAACCGCATAGGGCTCAAGCGGGATTGATTTAGGAGCAAATGCAAGCAGTCATAGCTTAGTTGTTGTCAACGAAATGATTTGTGTCAACAATCCCAGCAGGAATAAGGGAATAAAATAGTAGAAGAGACAAGAAGTCAATACGGCTCCAAAATACTGGCATTATCTGTAAACAAACTAAGATATGTTGTTCTTAAATCTTTCCAATGGGTTTACATAACAATGTATTTTCCTGAAGAACTGCTCTCTAATAAATTAAATTGGCTTTTTATTTAATAAGGTTCGCCTTCTATTTTTTCCCCTCATTCACTGAAAAAAAAAAAAATCGACTAATGATGGGTTTACCAAATTTGGTAGGATTTTCTTTATTATCGTCGGGTCAAAATTTCGTAAATTCTCTATCATCAAAAATCGCAAACATTATAAATCTTCATATCAATCCGGTTTTGATCAGGGACTCGATAGGGATTTTTCTTTACCGATCCCTAATTTGACCTCGACTAAGAAGAAAGAAACTATCCATTATTTCAGATAATCAACTTAAGATTAATATGAAATGGCAAACATTTGCTCTTCCACCCAACTTTTATCTTGGCTCATAATCAAATCTACCCTTTATACCTTTTCACCTTCTCCAATCCAGGTATAATGGCTGATATATAGCACACTCATATATATATATTTTTTTCTCTTTAACCTCTTATTCATCTTAGACTCTCTCTCTCTCCGTCTTAGAATTTTCTTTTTATTTTTTATTTTTTTGTTTTTTACAAAGTTAATAGGAGTCAAAGTTCAGCACTAAATGAATTTGTATGCAGCAGAACCAGTTCAAAACTTAACAATAATCAATAATGTTTTTCTATAATTAAATCAATTTTTTTTTTTTGCACGATGTCGTGCGTGTATTATTAATTATTATTATTTTTATCTATTCATCTATAAAATTAATTATTGCAACATTAAAAATCCGAGCTATAAATTTCGAATTTTCTTATTTTCGTTTTTTTTTTTTTTTATTTTGCGTTATTTAAAACACTTTTCTTTTATCTATCTTAAGTGCTATTCTTCTTCTTCTTTAAAAGGATTTGGATAAACGGATAAATTATCACATTTTCTGTTTCTTTTTCTCTTCTATTTTGATGAAAAAATTGATTTAAAAATGAAGCAATTCAAAGTAAATAGGTTTTTTTTTTTTTTTTCCCTCCTTCCCTTCTTCGTTTTATATCTTCATTGCTTTACTTTTACTGATTTTTTGAGGTTTATAGATAATGGAATATCATTATATGAACGAAAATACTTTTTTTTTTTATTTTTTTATTCCAGGACACAAAGTGGTTAGAAGTTCTTTTTTTTTTTTTTTCCTCCTACCCGAACAAATCGTCTTTATATTCTTCCCTTCAATAAAAGTTACTGCAACGTTGGTGGATTCAAACATTAAATATATATATCGAATTCAAGAATATTCTCTAAATTACCAAAAAATAAATAAAATAATTTTTTTTTATCAAATTTAGAACCTCAAAAAATGTTCGGAACATTTGCAAAAATGATGATAACTTCCCTTCATTAAATTCTTAATCGCCACTTTAATATTTTCATTTTAAGCGAAATTCTTCCCTTAAATTTCTGCTTTAATAATAGTAATAATAATAATAATAATTATAATTATCATTATTATGGCATTTAATGCTCGAAATTATTTAATAATGATTATTATAATTATATAAAGATATTTATACATAATTATAATTTCGAATATTTTCCAGCATAACGGACGTTGTTATCGAGAACTTATATAAAAGGGGATAGGGCATTTTAAAGTTTTATTAAGCGAACTATAAAAATTGATAAAGTAAAAAAAGAGAGAGAAAAATATCCCCAAAATATAGCAGCTCTTAACATTCCATTGAATTTACAAAAGGGTATATAAGTATATGATAAGAACTGATAGACAGCTTCCAAACTTCTATCCTCGATATGCTATCTAGTTCTTTGGAAAATGCATAAAGGATAGATTCCAAAACGTTGCTAGTTCAATACGAGATAATTTTTGTTTGCACTTTAAAAATTTCGAACTAGATTATAAAGCCAGAAATTCTTATCTAACAAACCAAAAACTTTATTCCGAATTGAAATTCCACTGAAAACTTATAAAATCGCATAATATATTTATATATATATATAAAAAAAAAGGAAAAGAAAAAAAGTTAAACATATTGCATTAAAAAATCAAACCGAAAGCATTATATATATATATATATAAAATTGTATTGATAGTTAAAGAAAAGAATTAATTTTAGATTTTCTTTTGATCGGTGAACTCAAAGAAGTACTGAAGAGATTTATAGAAGAGATCCATTGAAACGATTGTAGGATTATTGAAAAAAAAAGAAAAAAAAATGGTTTAGCGAATTCCATGTTAATCATTTTTATCAGAAGGATTATAAATATAATAACTCCATCAAAAGTTTGGCTTATTTACTATTTCTGCACTTAAAAGATAAGATACTAGATTCTTTGATGTTGAACTTACAAGGATGCAGTTTTCGGTACCATCCTTTATGTCGAAAGTGTAGATAAATATGTCCGGTGTAACATTTACCTAAACAGTCTCGCTATTAATGAGAATATTCAGATATAAATATCTATAATCTTGTTTACTCTATATGGGCTACTCCGCTCTATCAATGTAGACATAGAATTGAGATAATCACGAGGGATACGCATTACACCACAGAGTACAATAGACTTAAATGTGAACTTCTATACGCTATTCATATTAGAATTCTCCTTGGAATTGTATCAAGTACCATTGACTATGGCATTCTACTACTGTATAACCATCGTGCATATCAATAGAATCCAGAAACTGCGCTTAAATTGCAAATACCCTTTTGGATTGAAGCGAGAGAGTTTCCTCCGCCGAAATCTCGATTGATTTTACTTATTTAAATCCTTTATCGATATATGAGCGACATTCCGGTTTAAATTTCTCGACTCGTTTATGAAATTTATTCGCTTTAAAACTCTCTTAAAGCTAATTTAGAAGCGGATTTTTTGAAGTTTTTTTTTTCTTTTTTTCCTTCTTTGTGTGTCACGTTCCGTAGAGGATGAAGAAGATTTTGTTTATATGAATAAATTTTTCGGTGTGATCTCATTAAAGAAGTGTTTAACTGGAAACTGCAGCTGTCTTACAAGTGATAGACATCTCCACCTCGAAGGCCAAAGTTGAAAAGGGGCCTTTGAAACTAAAAAGACAGGAAAGGAATCTAAAGAAATTAGTATATAAAGAAGAAAAATAAAAAAAAAAACAAGAAAACTGTTCGTCGCGCATCTTTAATAGGGAAGGATGGGCAACAGAAACAACGGATGAATGCATAATAGATGAGATGATGCATCCTTACTAATGGCTGAAAGAAACCTGTATTTCGCGAGGATGCCATAGTTAATTAAGAAAATAACGTATAACAGAATTCAAACGAACCGTTTTTATACACACACACATATATAACTTCTTTTTTTTTTTTAAATAATTAACAAAAAGAAAATTTAAAAAAAAAATCGATCGAAACTTTTAAAAATGAAGCGAAAAAATAAATCTGGAAACTGTCAATAGATGGCGTGTAGGGGCGAAGAAGCAAAAGTATTGCCAAGTAATTACGTTAAAGGGGAAAAGGAAAGAAAACTATAAATTAAGAGAACAGATAAGAGTTATAACGCAACGTTAAAAATTCTCACTTGTTTGTAAGATCTGGAGTAAGATAGGTTATAATAAATGGCGTCCCCTTAACGGCCTTTGATGGAATTAATACCGAAAAGGAATGGTGTCTCGTCCACTTGTTAAACACACATTGATGCACTTTATCAAATCTAGTTTTTGATTAATGACGTATGAAAATGCTAACGGATATTTTTTCAATTTATTATCCCCGTGTCGTCGAGACTAACATTGTGCGCATGTCGGAAGAAGAAGACGGAGGAGGGCGAAAGGTAGGAAAAATTTAATTGAGGTGACGCCTTTGACTTTTAATCTAGAAAACTTCGATAGAGCGTTCGGGTCCTACAATAATTAGGTAGAAGAGATTAGCCGGCGGGAATAATTCGTTATCGGTTTGCATTGTTGGAGAAATATTCCAATATAGCCAAGAAAAGAGTTTTGGAAACATTTGCAGAGTTGACACAGTTGACCCCGTGTCCATATCAGCCTGGAATTCGCAAAATGCCATAGGTCATAGAAGACGGAAATGGAAGAAAAGTGATTTTAATTTACGTCGTAAAAGGTCGGATTGTTGCAAAGTCATTTGCAGCAGCATTAATTGCTAATAAGATACCCCAGTCCGTTGTAGTCATTGCTGGGAACTCGAGTGCATCAACAATTCCTGGAATTTTCTGATGATCGTCTTGGAACTTCGCTTCGGATTCTGAATTAAGGAGTTGTGACAGACTGTTCATTTAACTAAATTTCCGATGTAAATAACTGTTCTGTAGTTGCTCAAAATAATTATGCCCTCCGAGCCAATTTGCGTTGAAATCGGGCATTCTTCCACGATTTAAAACGGCCGCTCTTAATAGCAATGATTGAAACTCTGTACAATTGACGTAACGATACGCAAATTGCTTGGTTTTAAATTCTTTTATTTAATCTTCTGTCTTTTCTAAACGCTTATCTTCTTACAAATTAAAAGCGACTTAATTGGATGGCGCCGAGCAAAGTGTCTTTCGCTATCTATATATAACGAGAGAAGTTTTAATTTGCAACGCACAAAATTGCTCTCGTTTGCGCGATATCTATCGCTCTCCCAACTTAAAAAAAAAAAAAAGATGTTCCAATCTCGAATTTTGATTTAGAAAACTAAGAAAAGATTCGACCATCAGTGAACTGTAGGATCGAATCTTGCATAGTTGGCATTCTTGAAGGTGGAATCTTGCAATCTATATGGTGAAAAGCTTGCAGTTGGTTTTCTGAATCACCACAAGCATCTTTTCTACCTTCCGAATTGGCATTTCCTTCTCTTTAACCTCTCTGTAGCCATGGAAGCGCTTTTCTAGAAGAACAGTATTTTCATCAGCTTCAAAATCCCATTTGATTGCCATCTACTGTCTGCAATAATATCTGCCAATCTGTTCGGATATGCCGTATGTTTGCCAACATTCTTCCTAATAAAAAAAATATAAAAAAAATTAATTTATTTTTAGAAATTTCCTGTTGCATTTACTACAATGGAACCGCAACATAACATATAACTTTACTCGGAAATTGAGAAACGTCAAACAAGGGAATTTAATAGCATAAAAATCTTCGCCATTAAAGTTTCCATTTAATTTTTACATTCTTCGGAGGTAAATTAGGATCTTAAGCGCTTGAAAAACTATCTCATAAACTATGTAACATTAAAGAACATTAATACAGATCGAGGAGTATGGTACCTGATGAATACATATATATCTATACTGTCCACCGAAAATGTTATTAAGTTCGGTTTCGTTTTATAATAATTTTATTAGTAAAACTGTCTTAGAGAACTCATTAGGACGAAACGAGAAACAGAAATAATCTGTTTAATAAATTACAAAATGTTAACTTTAATGAACATCCAAGGATGAATCAATAAGATTAGCATAAATACAGAAGTATTACATTTTCCAAAGAGAAGAAATTTAATTCGCGGTAATTTTTCAATTTTTAATAATACAGTAATAATAAAAAAAAGAAGAAGAATTAAATTATGAACAACAACCATGTTAATGTGGAAAACGTTAAAATTTATAAACGTTTTTCATAAAACTCTCGTTTGCCTTATAACAAATGGACTGGAATGGGTTCTACTTCATGTTTGTTTATTTATTTATTTATTTGTTTTAATATTAAAAATGCATAAGAATTTTTGTTTGTAAATAGAACTCGCTTTCGATCGAATGGCGTCGGAATTTGCTGGTATGTAAATATAGTAAAGCGGCGTTTAATTCGATTTCTGTGCTTAATTATACGATTTACAAAAGCGAATTTTTGAAAAATGCCAATAAACTCGGCACTTATACTTCCAATTGGGGTGTTAAATGTCGCGATACACAGAAGGTTGGAAAATTGCCGGAGATAATGGCGCATAAGTGTTTTATTTAGGAGAATATACGTGCTACCATGTAAATTAAACTATTGCAGAGATATTAAAATATTAAAACAAGATGGACTCGAACTCGTTGCAAAGCCCTGGAGAATAAACCGTACTTGGCTCTACATCATTTATTGTTCGTTGCAAACTACTATACTTCGCGCTACTTTGCATGGCGTTGATTAATGTCGCCAGGGAATCGAGTTTTATATCCACCTGCGATACTTCTAAACAATTTTTTCCGCCATTTTAACCGATTTTATAGTGGAAATAATAACATTAGAGAGCATTATTTTAGTAATGGATTTCATATAATAGAGTCTTTCAAATTGGTAATGCTTGTGGGATATTTTGAGCCGGGCTTCTAACAGTAATGAATATTGTATCGCGCCTTAAAAGTCGAGAAATTCGAATGTCAATTAAAGTAAGAAAAATAATAAAAAATTTATATATTTTGCGTAGATATGTTAAAGAGGAGAAGAGCGAAAAAAAATTTTCATTCTTTTTTTCTGCATGTTGCAATATTCAAAAGAGTTTAAGTGTAGGGTTTAAAAAAAAAAGGTTAAAGTGTAGATGTAGATGTAGGAAAGGGGGGCATTAAACTGCCCTAGCATCGCGACCACCAATTGTGCACCAGGTTAAAATGTAATGACCTGTATAAGTTTTCGAATACTGGAGAAACAATCGATCTGAAACTTCGCAAGTACTGGCAAATGAATGAAAAGCATCAACTTCTATGTCAGCCAGTGCTACCACATTCGTCGTCAATCGCTTGCAATGGGAATGGAAGAAAAACTTTCTATTGAAAAAAGAAAAAAAAAGTCGCCATGAACGTAAAAGAATTGGAGAAAATAATACAAAAATTGGAGAAGACAACAAAAAATTATATCTACATATTCATAATGTTTTCAAACTCCTAGCATATTTTAAATAATAAATATAAACGGATGTTATAATTCTTGTTGGCATTACGAAAACAAAATGTATATATATATATGTTTTTCTATGTTTCACTTAGTCTCGAATCGATATGCCAAGTTGGCGACAACATATTTATACTATCCTCTTTGGACTGGTCGTAACCATTTTCTAGAGATCTAGAAGTTTTATGGCGAGATGGCATCGTGCCACAAGACGAAAATGATAAATAGGAATTTACTTTCTAAACTCATATTTTTTTTTTTCTTTTATAGATTCAAAATATGTATCATGGACGCGGCCCATCAACCAACCTACTACTACTATCACGTTCTGGAAATTCACCAGATACAAATCGATAACGAAAATAGCTAGTTTATAACGAAACGAGAAATTTAAGAAAATGTAAACATTCGTCATTCTTTCGTAAATTAATCCGTAGTGTTTTCTGTAATTTATATAAACTTACGGTGATGATAAAATTATATTTTGTTTTTAATTATCAATTCTTTTTATAATAATAATAATAGAAAATTAATAAAAATCCCGTCCTAATCAAATATTCACATATTCTTAACCACACTTCGGGAGTGAGCACAATGAGAGCTGTCATCTTCACGTATGAACCCTTCTCATTTTTTTTCCTGATGCTTTTGTCTTTTGATGGCTGCCATATTAAAGTTTGATGCTACCCAACAAGATTGAATCAAATGCCTCCGCCTCCTTGTTATTATATAGAGCAAGAGCCTAGTTTTGATGATTTCTCGCCATCGCAACGTGCACACACACCTCAGGAGGAAAATATCACTTTTTTTTTTTTTTTTTTTTCCTTACTCCCCTTATTCTCAACGTTGGGGAATGGAAAAGTGGCTCTTTGCAGTTTTTTTTTTTTTTTTTTTTCATTGCGCCCATATAG
>WUQG02145448.1:0-10655 GCA_011317285.2 Androctonus mauritanicus | reverse complement strand
TCGCAACGTGCACACACCCCCCCGGGGGAAAATATCACTTTTTTTTTTTTTTTTTTTTTTTCCTTCCTCCCTTTATTATCAACGTTGGAGAATGGAAAAGTCGTATTTTGCAGTTTTTTTTTTTTTTTTTGCCACAGCGACAATATAGTAGAAGTCAACAGTTTTCCCTTTATTCAGCACTCTCACCTGTTTATATCTCCCAGCTGCACCACACATTACAAAGACGATCAATGGCTAAACCACTAACTCGTTGACTAGACGGAGAGGACACTCCGATAAGGTAATCCCACAGGGGATAGCAGATACCAATGAGCCAGATTGTCTTTCTGACCCGCACTATGTTACGCTGATAACATTAACATCTAGAATTAAACGGTGTTGCGTACGCATATCATTTTTTTTTTTTTTTCCAAAGCTAGCGCAACAAGTCTCCACACTCTCTTTCGCATGTGGTCAAACATGGCGTGAAAAATTAGTTCGAATAAAATACGCAATAATCTGAAAATAGGAGAAAATTAAATTTCTCTAAAGTTTTTTCAGCAATTTAAAATTATCCAGAAAACGCAGATGGTTACTTTCCTCGCGGTTATTTATTTAGATGTAATTTATGGAGTAGAAAATATTTTCGTCAGTTGTTTTAATAGATTTTCTAACTTAATAAATTTCGTTTGTTTGGACCTCATGTGGTCACACCAGAAAGAGGGAGAAAAAAAACAGTATAAATATGCTTAAACCACTTAAAAAATTGTGCATAAAAACTATTATATATTTTTTTTTATAGGAACAATTGTAAATATTTAACCGAGAAAATATCTTCTCCAGCTTGGATACAATGTAAATATTTGTTTTCTAACAAAGTTTACAAATATTTGATTCCAACTTTATATGGAGAAAGGGGGGGGGGAAAATAAAAGAATCTTCTCTCGGTGATATATTTCGTAAAATTTTATACTTGGCATTATAATATTTATTATTATTTTATTTATTTTTTTTTTTGTTGGTGCAACAAGTTCTAAGCGAAGATGATAAAACTGCGGTTTGGCTTTATTACGAGACTATCGCGAATAGTGTTAAAGAAAGCGCATTTTAAAAAATATTTCTCTCGGGAGGAATATTTATTCAAGAAAAACCGACATAAAGAAAAGGAACAAGTGTTTTGCAGTTACGACTGGTTATACGTCACGACTTCTCTGCATTCTTATGCGCTGTTTAACGATCACCATCTGCACGTTACCATTGGAATTCCTGCAGACATTTCAGCTTACTACAATAAGACATCGGAGCATCTGTCACGAGGCCCACAGCTTTTGAAAATTGCAAGCGCCAGAGAGGGTGGCTCACGCCGTTTCGGGATATAAAAAGGGGTAGAGTCACGTGCGGGGTCATTTCGGGGTCAAACAGGCGTGGGCTGCCTGGTGAATAGAGTGGCTGGGTGACTGACCGCTTCTTGTCATCTCGTGATATGTTCGGAAGCGTGACGAACGTGACAAGTTCGGAAGCGTGACGGATGTCGAAAACTGTTTACTAGATTTATTAGTTTAACAATTATCGGAACTGTGTCACGAGATTTGCACGGAATTTCCTCAAAAACGAAAAAGAAAAAGAAAAATTTATGTTAATTAAAAGTAAATAGGTTTCCATTTTCGTCGTAACTATTTTAAATAATAATAAAAAATTAATTAATTAATTAAAATTAGGGAAGGAATTTTTTTTGCTTTGTGTGCGAAAGGATAGGAAGGAGGATTTAAGGGAAGAACGGGAGGATGTCAATCAATTATGCCTTAACACAAATTTTTAACACGACAGAGAGGCGTCATTACAACAACCTTAATAGATTAATGCACGGAATCTAGAGTTGTCAATTCGTAAAAATTGTTTTGAACTTTGCCGAAATCTCTAGCGACCGAGTCGTGATGTCACCATGTAATCTATACAGATGTTAGTTTTATCTAGGATATATTCAATGTACAGAATAGGGAAGCGACTTTAATCCCTTTTACTTTGCTCAGTGGTATGAAGTAGGGTTACAACGAGCTACGCAGGAAACGTAATGATGTCAATAATGTGAATATGGCTTTCTCGAATGACTCAGAAAATGGCACAGCTGGGACAGATAGTGAACTCGCAGTAAATTTTCCTCCATCTCACTCAATAGCATCATCTATCATTTTCCATTCGATGTATACCCGAAAATGGAGAACTTGTAAAAAATTTAAACTATTTCTCTAACGGTATACTAATGATAAATAGTACCTTTTTTTGATGACGACTTATTAATTATTGTCAACCCATCCCGAGAAGAATTATGTTAAGTGGATTGTCACCCAATTTGGGACTTCAGAGAGTTCGAGTATCGACAAAGACGCCATCATTCGAATTTTTAAACCCGCTCAAGTTCGTCATTAATGATATGTAAATGCTGATTTATCGATCCCGAAACTTTTCTAATTGCAGTAAAAGAAAAAAAGAAAAAAAATTATTGCTAAATATCTTTACTACATCTGTTGAATGCAATTATATAGAAAGGTCCGTTTATAAATTATAGAAAGGTTGGCATCAATGATCATCAATCAAAAACTAAGAGAAGATGGGTTATTAGGTCTGCGCGCAGACAACTCTATAGATTTGTAGGCTGACCATTGCCATTCTTATTCCCGGATTTAATAAATCAATGTTGCACCATTCAGAAATTATATCGTAATAACAATTTATCGATTTGGAGCGAAACATTATTTAGAGGAAGAGGATCGGATAACCGCTATAAAGAAGCAAAAATCGAAAACAGATGTGCAGACGATGTGTTTATGGTAGAGGAGCAAATCCCTTTAAAGAACCAGGAATTCTTAGAATTTAAATTAAATGGATATAATTTTGTTTAATTATGAGTATCGACTGCCAGCGAATTACACGGATTAGAAACTTTTACGTTCTTTTTTTCCTTTCTTTCTTTTTCTTCTTTCTCGCACATTCTTGTTGCAATTTGCACAAATTTTGTCGAATCCAAGATTAGACTATATATATATATATATATATATACTATGGTATACCGCGAATGGTTATTTATGGCAAAATTAAGGACTACTGTTGGAACAGTTCTAAAAATGATTTACAAGACTCGCGTTCTTATGGCCTATAGGCCTAGAATATGCGAAATGCTCACGCAAAGCCCACCTGACGTTTATTGAGTTGAGTTATATGGTCCTGCCTTCCAGAACAACTCGTCCACCTGGACGGTTCTCATCTCGTTAGATGGTTCCACCATAATAATTTCTGTTTCAATATAAACCGTATTCGCCATCTTGCATCATCTTTCATTTCCGAAGGCGCTCATTAATGCCAAAAATGATGCTGGTTCAGGATTAAGCGGCGAATTTATAACGTTATGCGATAATTCTATCCGGTTCGGTTGTAGTGACGATAACCGCTATTCGGAAAATATTTATTTTTTTATTATTATAAATGCCGGAGGAAAAAAAAAAAAAACTCTAAAAACCAATCTTGACCACGTTGCGTAAGTACTCGCTCTATAAATGCCAGGATGTAGAAGTATAGAATTGGAAAGATCAACTCGAAATTGGCAAAAAGGTCACGAAATATCGACCCGAAAAAATTTCGTTTATATTGATCGGCATTACATTTTTCTCTTATTGATTTGGCTATCGAGTGGGGGAACCATCGTTTATCCAAACAAATTTATTTGATTCATCAAACATCCGATAACGTGATTCGCAAAATAATGAAGAATTAAACAAACCAGATTAACCGGTCCGTGCGAATTTCTGATTATTTCTTGAAAAAAAAAAAAAAAGGATTTTTAGTTTAATTTTTAAGAAACCGACGAGCACGTAGTGCCATCTGGTCTCTATAATGCGAAACACGTTTTTGATTTAATAATACATCTACACCGGGAAACGATTGCTTATAAAATAGCCCAAATGTCGCCAAAAATTTAAAAGAATTTTTATCCGTTTTTTTTTAAACTGTTACGTTATTAATTTAATACGTAATGTTTTAGTAATAAATGCCAGATTTTAATGGATATCCGCGTTGTTATTGATGAATATCTCGCAGATGCGGATCGATATCCGAGAGAGAGAGAGTGTGCAGAGAGTTTAAGCGGCGTAGATCAGACTTCTACCTGTAATCAGAATTTGAGAGAAGACAGCGAGTAAAATTGACCACTAAACTAGACAAGAAGAGAATCTTAGAGGAAAGCAATTTCACGGGGCCTGCACACCATCCCTATTCTCTCGACTGCATCCGTAATGTTTTGACTTCACCATTTCAATTCGTGAAAGATGCACTAATTTAATTCCTTAATAACATTTCTCATTTTTACTAAGCCAGGTTAAAAAAAAAAGTAAAAAATAAAATAAAATTAAAATAATAATAATAAAAAAAAAATTCTCTGATCGAAGAATCGCACGTGGTGTCAGTTTTCTAAACACCATTAATTGTTGGAGTTAGAAAAAGTAAAAAAATCTTCCCGCTATCCAATTGGCAACACATGTTCTTTGACTTTACATGTGGCGGGGAGGGAAGATTGTGAATCAATGTTTCCCACCTTCCATTCGGGTCATTAAGCGGTATTGCTTCGCTAGTCTCTGGCCTGGCTTGTACTTACGCTACATCAGTATCTGTTTAGTAGTCATACATCTCTCTTCTCGTTTACATCCTTCAGCTTTGACAGTAACAGGTGGTGTAATATGGAAATAGAAGAAGAAACACTTTCAACTTTCCGGACGTCGATAAGTTTTGCTAATGAACTGGACCGAAAAATAATGTCTGCCTGCTTTATATTTACTATAAAAATGTAACATTAAAATAACTGAATGAATAATCTTTCTTCCTCTTCTTACAGAAAATCTTCTTCGTATCTTACTATCCAAAACCATCTGTTGGGTTATTTACCAAAATTAATTGAACAATCGTTTCCTTTCGGTTTTTCTGTAGTTTTTTTTTTTTAATTCTCATTCCCACACGAAATTTTTCCGAGTGAAATTGTATTCTGCACGAGATAAAATTAATTAAAAATGCATTAAAATAGCCTACATCAATTATAAAATTGCCTAAACCAGCATCGGATGAAAGACAGATGAAAGGTAAAGCTTATGTAAACAGTTATTATTTAGCGAAATATCCTGGAACTTTTGATTATCAGTATCCGTTATATATATTCTGTCGTTAGCGCAAATAATCGAGAGCTCAGCATACGTCGTCGTTCTGATTAATTAAAATCAATAGGATCTGCTACAAAATTATGGGATTATTTTAAAACTTTTGCTAATTTGGAGGTTCCAATCTTACACTTGAGACAACAGCATTCCTAACATAAATGGAAGTGTTACTAGATAATCTTTTTAAGTTTTTCTTTGTTATGCCGTTTCCTGTTTCTTCTCCTTTCTCTTCTCTTTCTCTCTCTCTCTCTCATTCATTGTTTGCAGATTTCATTTCAGACTTTGCTGTCAGCTAATCAAAACATGGATGTACAAAATGGATTGAAGATTTTCTTCTTCTTTTTTTTTTATTTTTATATTTGTTCTCAGTTTGAAGATGAACAAAACATCCAAAGCACAAATATTGGTTTTCTGAAATATGTTTTGTTAAGAAATCCAGAGTTTATTGGTTTATTTACAGAGTGAAAACTGATTTTTATTTTTAATATTTTTATTTATTTATTTATTATTTCAAGAAAGTTTTAATGTATGTATTTTTAATAAAATAATTGTATCTATCTTTTTTTTATTTTTTTTTTTTTGCATTTTTAAAAAATATAAACAATTTTTAATATCTGTTTTACATATTTTATTTTCTCTCTCATGTCTGCTTTAATGATTTCCATGTAAATTAATAAGAGAAAAATGATAGCAAAAGGATATATAAAACATCATCAGGAGATATTTATGTGCATTAATTTTGAAAATTTAAAATTTATTTTGTTTGTGTTTGCTCATTCTGCATTTAATCCCTTCTTTCACAGGCTAATGATTAAAAATGAGCTGTTGATATTTAACAGACTGAATAAAATGTCATATTTCATGAAATGCCTAATGTAATTTTTATGCTAAAGCTGATTTATTGTAAAGGAGTTAATAATTTTTATTATTTACAACAAAAAATGATGGTGGAGACAAGAGATTATATTCCAATAAAATAATTTTTGAAACATTATTTAATTATTCATTTTTCTTAAGTTACACACAAGTTTGTATTGAAAATTTAATTTAAAAATTTGAATATTTATTAATTTTTTTTATTTATTTATTATTATTATTAATTTTTCATGAATGAATAACAAGGATAAATAAAATTACAAAAGATAGTTTTCAAAATAAAAAATAAATGTTCATGTGTTATTTTCTTTTTTTTTTCAACTTTTATTTTCTAGTGAAACAAAAGAATATGTAATTTATAAACAATATTTTATTTATTACTTGAAATATTTGATATTTTATGCAGCAGAGTCCATTCAATATTTATAAAAACAGGTTGTAAAAAATTAAAATTGGTAAAAATTATTCATGGAAGATGAATTCTTTTCAGGAAAGCCAATGTCAAAGATCAATTCAAAGATAGTTTTGATAAAAAACAAAAAAAAAAAAAAAGAATTTGTGTGAGTGTGCATATAAGAAAAAAGTTTTCAAAATTTAGTGACATTAAATGTGATCAGATTGTAATTAGGAGTGCAGATGAGGAAGAAGGGAGATGTATGATGCAATCAGGATCTTTGAAAAATGAAAATTTCCTGGTGTGACTAGAGATGTTGAAGTATGGAGATAGTGTTGTTGTGTAGATGATTAGTTGAGTAGAAGTGCTGGATAAATGATGTGGTGCCTCCTGACTAAGGAAATATTGTAATTACTGGTCTGTACAAAGATGATAGGCAAAATTTTTCTTCTCCAATATTTTCCATTATTTTACTTAATAGGAGAATAAATATCCAGATTATTGTGGCGAAGAATCATTGTCAGCATAAACTAATTGAATATAAAATCTGATAGCGGGTACCATTTATGATATTTAATTCACTTAAATATTTTGTACAGCTTCAGAATATTTTTTGAATCTTTTTTTTTAAATATAGATTATACATATATATAAGTTTAAATCTTAGAAAAAAATCTTTATAAAAGGGAAAAAATATATATAGAAGTAGTAGTATAGTAGTATTAGTTGAGAATCAATGAATTCTTCACATGATGAAAGGTGAATTGCTGAAGCATTTCTGAATGGAAAAGTCAGACTTCAATAATATATTAAATTTTGAAGAGAAATTCGATGGAAGCAAAATATTGGAAATTCGCTACTGTACTTTTATCACTAAATTTAGCTACATCAATTGAAAATAAATAGAATTTAATATAAAAAAGTTTTTCTTTCCCATTTAAATATATATAGTTTGAACTTATAACCAAAAATAAGTATATATATAAAGTTATTCAAAATCTTTATGTTAAATAATTAAATTTATGATTAAAATTCGATTTGGAGAGAAAATAAAAAAAATATATATATTTATATCGACAATCATTATTTAAATGGATTTAATGCACAATGTTAATAAAATTAACTTAAGATGATAATTGAAAAAATTCTTAATACAGGTTTGCCATTTAAAGATATTTTTGGATGGTATTTAGCCCAAATGCCGATTAAATAAATCTGAAACTGGAGCGTGTACCGGGTTACATTAAAATAAAAATTTGCTATTAATGTTTTTTAATAAGAAGATCGGTGGAGAAGCGCAACAGAGTTAACCTTTGAACACTAGCAATAATTCAAAAATAATTTTTTTTTTAACAAGCCACACGCTTAACGTCGAGCGAGCAATGGTCACGAAAAAAAAAAAATAACATATGTAATTTTTCTTCATTTAAAATGGTATTTTTATTATTAACTGCGCCTGTATGTGGGATCTAACTCCATCCTTGTCTACTCATAATTTAATTTGGATCGTAGCTATCCTTTTTTTAGCCCCCAATTCAATCTGTTCTACCGGTAAGTCAATGGTCGGTAGCAGTGATCCAATATTTCCTACCCCTTGTGTCCCAAATCTCTCATCCCTTTTACTTCCTGACTCATGATTTAGATTGGGACCGAATTAATCTTCATAGGATGGGGAACGATGGCCAATAAGATTATGCAAATTTTCTTCTACAACTGTTGCAATCCTATTATCTGCGGAAAGGCCTCACTCACTCTCTCTCTCTCTCTCCATACTCAAAAAACTTAGTTCTTGAACGATGCTGATTTTGCTGCTATTGTTTTAGTCACGTGGATGACTAAAGATTGATCCAGTCTGCTCGTGTCACGGACCCACTCTCTTGGCATGTGAATGATGGATTGACCCTGTTACCATGGGTACGGGATTATATAGCAGATACACGTCGCACAAAGGGACCAGCACCAAATCTGACAGCACCCTTTTCTATATTCTCGAATTTATATAACCTCTATATGCTCCCAAACGCGTCACGTTTAACTCGTGACGCGTCTGGGTTACGATTTATTAATATTTATATACGTTCTTCTTTTCTCTCTCTCTAGACTTGGGGAGAGATAGTGTGGGCACACAGTATTATAGATTTAACAGAAGGGCTACCAAGTACGACCGCTTACAGAATTTTAATTTAATTACAGTCCGGGAACAAGTCGCAATTTATCTTATATTAAATTTAATAATACATCCTCTTACCATTATCGGTAATACAATTATTCATATAGTAGCACGGACTGATTTATACTATCAATCTCCTAATTGTACACGCCAACCTTTTAATTACTGGTTTATTTCTTTAAAAGTAGAAAATGTTGATTATCTAACGGTGGAAAATTACCCCCTCTGATGCACTTTATTCAGGTATTACCATAGACAATGATTGAGAAGAAATTCCGAGAGATCAAGGGGATGAACTTAGTAAAGCTACTTTCGTCTACAGCACTAGTTGAAGCTGAACCCTATATTCGGGTTAGATGCCGGAACAGACAATTACAAGAGATATAAAACTTTACAACCACTCACATATATAACTGCTAGCTCGCACATAAAACTCAATTAGGAAGCAAAGATATAGACTTTACTTTGTACTCAACAAAGATACGCCTTCGGATAACTAAAGCTTGTAATAATGGATAACTGCATACAAGGTGTCATAAGTATTTCTAAATGTAACGAGATTTTTGCCAGTTTATAGCATAGGCATTTCATTCCGAGTATAATTAAAAGAGGGGGGGATAAAGGATAAACCATAACCTCTTCTATCTTTTACTATGCAAACATTAATCAAAATGTTGCTTTATTTAAAATGAATCGATGGAGTTTAATAATATAAAGTTTATCGCTCTTTAATGTTCCGTTTTAACACCTGACAAAGTTTGGAAGTTTTGGATCGAGGAATTTGAAGATTTCTACAGACGGAAAGAACCACATTTTCCCAACGTTTCGGTTCTCGATTTTTGCATTTGAATCTTATCTGCAAACTGAGTTCCTTTTTATGGCTTCTCTTCTGACGTAAAATATGCAGATTGCCTTGTAAAAGTGCAATAGCTACCTAAGCGATCTAGATATATATAGATGTGTATGTGTAAGTGTGTGTGTGTGTCTTAATTTAAAAATTAAAAGCGAAAAATCTTTTACACTCAACTGATCGTTCTTAATTACCAATCATCAAGTTTTAATCATTTTTAAAATATTTTAAAACGAAAAGTTCAATTAAATGCAACAAGATCGAGACGTCGTTCGCACCTGTCATTAGTTTTAAAACTTATCGATTCTTCAAAATTACGAGTTTTCTTTTTTTTCCTTCTAAAAGGGTCGTTTTAATATCTGTTTTAAAAGTTTAAACTGCGATGAAAAATGAAACCTTTCCGGAAGTACTACAAATTAGTCTTTTGTTGTCGATAATGATCTACCGCTCCGATGACTCGTTCCTCTCCATGTTCGATGTGCAGCGATGTGCGTAGATAACACTCGCAACATCACCAAAAATCCTTTAGATTAAAATATTTAACAAGAGCGCAACAAACCGACTGGGAATACACGATAAACACGCTTCTACGTAATGGCAGTTTAACAGCAAAATTACGTCCTTAAACCGAGTTCTATGAGACAAAATCGTATAAAATTCGCAGGCCCCAAAAAAAAAAGACAACATTCTAAAACGTAGCGAAAGAATTAAATCGGAAATTTTATATAAACGAACTCTCTACAAGCGCTTGTAAAACGTTATTACTACTAACTGTATTTTTAGAAGATTATAACGCGGTTATTAATACCATTAACCGCCATATTTTCGCAGTCAGAAAGTAATCTAAAAGTTTCTGGTTGCATGGAAAAGTGTTTCCTGGTACGTAAACTCTGGAGAAAAATTTGCTTTATATAAACTTTTAACTAAGTTTTAAACAAAGCAGAAATAAATTATCAGAATGTTAATCGTCTTCGCTAACTTTAAATTAAATTTAAGTTAGTTTGTCAGTTAGATGACGAAATGGACCTTTTCGCTTTCCGCCAAAAATATATAAAAAAGTTAGTGAAGAAACAGGACAACAAACAAAAACGATTTTCTTCTTCTTTTTTTTTTAGTATTTACGGTGATTGGAGGACAAAAACGTTGTATCAAAGGTAGGATTAATATGATGGAGCGTCTTGTCAACTG
>WUQG02145447.1:0-56480 GCA_011317285.2 Androctonus mauritanicus | reverse complement strand
CTCGCCCCGGCCCGGCGATTCCCGTCCTTCACCATCCAGTAACCCTCCACGGGTGTGGGTGCACCCCATGGTTAGAACTAGCCCCACTCCTTAGTAATCTCCGATTGAAAAGGGGCATAAAATATGCACAAAAAAATCCTTCCATAAGCTGTCCCCCCCTGCGGAGGGGCCAGCCGGATTGTGGAGAATAGGGATTGAGGGGCTGGGCCCGGACTCCATGATATATATTTTTTCAAGGGGGAGACTGGAGACTCGAATCTGGGTCATCCAGATTTGAAAGCCGAAGCATTTCCATCCGGCCAACTGAGGGAATATTTGGATCTATTTGACAAATAATTTCTAAATTATAATTACCGATTTTGCTATATTTTATAAAAATTTTCTTATATCAAAATTTTATTTTAACAGAAATCATTATATTTCATATAAAACATGGACAGCTAATCACTGTACCGTTCTACTTTTGACAGAGAATTTGTATGATAAGTTTGAAGAAATAATATCAGAACCTTCTGTTTCGTCTTAATAATGAATGATAATTTCTTTAAAACTAATTTAATATGTAATAATGGATTTCAAAATGATTAAAATATTAAGGAAAAATATAATGAAAGAAATAAGAATTAAATAATAATATGATCTTCGATATTAAGAGTATATAACAAATTTTATCAGAAGCCCTCGTCGGGATTGGCCACATAGAAACGTTTGGATTTTCATTCAAAAGATCTGAATTGAATTTTGGTCTCATCCATTGGAAAATTCATTTGGGGGGCCTGGTCTGACTAACGTTCCCTATCATTTATAATTCGGCCGATCTCTTCATTAGAATGGGCACTCTCTGCCTCGCCATTTAGAAATCAATAGTTTACAAAGCTATATCATTTATTGTAAAAAAGTAAAATGGACCTGATTTCCATGTGGAAGTGTTGTACTTCCAACCTGGTGGATCTGGGTTCCCCATTTTCAGTTTTTTCAGGACCTAACCTAATTCATTATTTTATCCTTCATTTGAGAGCCAATTTTATAACAAGTATGAGCGGCCTGTGCTGAATTTTGGAAAAAAGTTTCGTTGTTTAGTATCGAAAAGGATGGAAAATGGCATAAAACTTAATTTTATAGGAAATCTCTCTCAAATTACTGAAGTACTTTGCGTCAATACTAGTGGGATTTAATGTATATTGCTAGTAACACACAGACTTAATTGTTCTTAAGGGACAGGAGTTGTCATCTGAATATTGATATACTTTTCATAATTACATCTATACAAAAATGATCATTTTGAAGGGGATTAAAAATATTTTTAGGTAAATTTAGTATACTATATATAGGGTTACCATATTTTTTCTGATAGAATCCGGGACATTGTCACACGTCACGTAACCATCGATTCTCGACCGAGTGTCACGTGACACTACGTATACTAACAAGAGGTCTACAACTTAACAAGTTCCCCATAATCATGAAGCTTTAAACCGGAACAGGAGCGGAAGCTAGGGAAAAAAAAGCAAAAACTACCAAAAATTCTTTATTAAAACCCTTTAGCGGCGAGTTGTAGCAATGGTGATAAAAAAAAAATTTTAATCGCTTACGGCGAGCGTATCACACGTAGCAGTTGATTTTCAAAAAGGAACTGCGCCAAAATCTACGTCATAACTCCATCGGGTTTGTTTTTACTTCTTTCCCACCATATAAGGAGTTGTTAACGCTAAATTTAGAATTTTCCGTTCAACGGTTATTTAAATTACATCGATTCAAAGCGCGATCCAATGAAATTGGGTAAAAGTCTACCAAAAATCCAGTTAAAAATGCTTACTGTATTTGCTTACAAAAACAACCTGGCCAGCAGTAACGATAGCCACATCTGCAGGTGAGTCATCGAAACGGCCAAGTAACCGAGGCGGTCGCATACCACACCGTCCCTCGCGTCTCATCGTGATGCGAAACAACAACCGGGACAAAATACCAAACCGGCCGGGATGCCGGGACAATCCCGGTTAAACCGGGACGTATGGTAAGCCTATTGATGGGGTGTTTTGAATGTTAAAATGGCACTGTGGTATAGTCTTGTAATAATAATAATTAAATTTTACAAAAATCATATTCTCGCATTATTAATTAATGTTCACTCCTCATAAATAAAAGTAAATTTTGAATCGAGCATATTAGTGATTTAATTTGATAAATAAAAATATAATATATTATTATTAAAACATTATAAATTTTATTAAAAGAACAGAAATACATAAAAAACTTGCTTTCTGTCAATTTTCCTGGAATCAACAAAATTCTCAGAAGTGATAATATTATTCTCCTTTTCTAAATATAGATTGTATCACTTCGTTTAAAACAGATAATTTCCGTTTTAAATAGGAAAATATCTTTTGAATGATATGTTTTCAGAGGAAAATATTTGTCATGAAATGACTTAACAGATAAAGTTTTTAATAGTTTCGAATAAATCACGTTTTATATTTTAAAAAAAATGCTATATTTTGAAAATAAATAGGACATATATTATCTCTGTAAATTCAATTTTACAGAGACTATATTAACTCTACTATGAACTCTAATATTTTATATTAGAGTTCATAGCATTATGAAATGTAATTCAATGCATTTCTTTATATATAATATTTTATCATTGAAATATTGCATATAGTTTACTTATATTGTCAATTGTATATTTACAAAAATTATAAGCCTAAAAGCTTGTGGAATTATTTATCGATATAATAAATGTAATATTGTCTAATAAGTATCTGGTGCTTGATCCTTTTTTAAAAAGAATCCTTTTTCAAAAAACAACTTCTGTGTTTAAAAAAATGAAAAATTGATATGCCAATAATATAATATACTAGTAAACAACATTGGATATATCTAAATTAAGACGACTGTGTCCAATACTTTTTTGAAATGCATTGTGCATTAAAGCTATTCGATTGTTATATCCAAACAGCTTAAAAAAATATAGATTTTTTTTTATAATAAAAATAATTCATAGGAATGCAGAACTACATATCGTAAATTAACAATGTAAGATAATCTGAAATAGCAAACTTTATACGCTTATATGATATTTGTAACGTAGATCCAGTAAGACTCCACTTAACGCTGATCTGTTTAACGCGGCACAGATATAACACGGTTTTTTAGAATTCTATATTTTTTATTTATTCACTTTGAAGCGATTTTACAAACCGTTATACTCACATAAATCCGAAATCGTACGAATTTGTTGTTTTGATACACCTATGCCGTCTCACAGTGCAATCAGTACATACGAAAGTCTGCTGGTCTTATGGATCAGTTTATACAAAATGATCCAAATTTTGATAAAAGGTTCAAAGGCAAGACGAAGTGTCATAGTGCGATGTCTTGCTGTGGACGATTGCTTGCTGAATAAAAGAGGAAAAGACAAACGACGTTAGACGACTTTTTAACGAAAAAACAAAATACATTTATGTTTGTAATGACAAGAACCTTCCTCATTACAAACAAATTATTTACTCGAATATTTTAAATTTTCATGAATGACATTTATGAATACAAATGGATATTAGCAATAAAAATGTCTTTAATTAATGTAATACAATAGTAATAATACATGTTACAAAATATTACGTATATTTTTATTCATTGTCTTATTTCACCTATCCCCATTATTTGTCTTAAGATAATCTCATTTAACGCTGTTTCATTTAGCGCTTGGTTCTTTTGGAACATATCCCCTGCGTTAAACGAGATCTTACTGTATTTGATAAAATAGTTGTTAATAGATTAATTTAATAGATTATTTTTATTCATAAAAAATATAACTATAGAATAATTTCTAACCCAATTAATTAGATACAGTATTTTTCTTGTAATTTTATAACTTTTAGAGAATACAATACTGTACTTCAATTTAAAAAATAGGTCTATTTGGTCTGTCTCCTATCAGTTTGTCTAGGACCATATATCATAGTGTTAGACAGATTGATATATCTTAATAACTTAGTAGATAACTATTTTTCTTCTAGTGACATAATTTTAGAGGATGTGACCATAATAAGTAACTTCAGAAGTTGCTTTGTTTTGCACGAGATTAGTTACAGGGCAGATTTAACTCTTTCGTTTGGAATTTATTTAAAAAATGAAGAATTATATCTGAACACACGAGTCAATCAAACGACTAACCGTTTAGTAATTTCAGATTGAAAATTAATGTAAAAAAGGAGAGTTAATTGATTTGAAGGTCAACTAATTTAAGCCAGATCTTTTTGCTTTTTTATTTTTAATATTTCTTGCATATTTTTTGTTATGTTCTAGATTTAAATGTGCTACAAAAGAATTATGTTTTTAGTTACGATATATAAAAATAGTTAATTTTTAGTATTTCTTCATTGAACTTATTTGATCAAATCATACATTTTAATTAATTAATGTATGGGTATAAATTATGAATTTAAAAATATCTTAATATTCTCTATAAAATTACAGATAGTTTGTAGCCTATAATTTTGAAGATGTTTCCTATGTTTTTGTTCTATTAATTCTCAGCTTTTAATTATTAGTTTATAAAAGAGGATTAAAATCGATTCTATGTTGACCGGTATTGATAATTCAAAACACAGCCATAAGAAATTATAGAAACCATGAATATTAACTTTTAAATCAATCTAATTTATAAATTTTATTTTAAAATACATATTTAACAAATCTGAAATTAGAGGACTGTATTTTATTTATCATATAATAGTGAAATAATCTAACTATATGAATTTATAATTTTAATATTATGTTAAGATTATAAATTTGTAGAGCATTTATAAAGATTATAATTATCACTCTTTACATTATCGATACCTCTCAGAAACATTAAAAATTTAACAAAAATTGCGTAGTTTTATCGATTAAATAATTTTTGTTAATTACAATACTGTACTAAATGATATATGGTACATGTAAATTTAATTATATTAATTTATTTTACTAATATGAATAAATATATCAAAACTTTCAAGTAATTGAAAGGTTTTAAGATAATAGATCTTTTTATGCCATCATTCTTATATTAAATATAGTCTGCAGTTTTTTAGAAACGATTAAGATAAAGTATGATTGAGTAAATGAATATTAAATTTTCTAACAGAATTTAGCTAAGTCCAGTATCATACATGATCTCTTTTCATATCCGATTATATTTCTTAGTATTTTCTGATTAAAAGATATGATCGGATGAAAAGAGATACTGAACGCATAGAATGCCTGACAGATTTGAAAGGATAACGATTGTACTGTATATAGAAAGAAGATGGAGTCCACTGACTCAGATGATCTCTATTGAAACAGTAATTGAATTATAATATAATGCGATAAGTTGGTTATAATTGCCTTTCACAACTAACATTAAATGTTTAAAATACAATATACTGCTTTATATAAAAAAAAGAAATTGAATTAAAAAATTATTATTTATCAATACGTTTTAAGTAAAGTTTTGTTTATCAAATTTATTGATGATTATATTTTAAAAATGAAATTTATGTTTAAAGAATATCTAATTTAGCTATTATTGCAAAAATATTTTGTAAAATAATAGATGAAATTATGCTTTAAATATAATTATAAAATTAAAACATATATTTTTGTTATCTTTATAACCATGTAAAATTTTATTATTAATGTTTCTGTATAAGCAAAATAAATTTCAAGAAAAAATTTATTCATATTTATTCTGTTATGATAAATTAATAAATTTCTAAAAATGCATTTTTTACTAATTATAAACAATATAAGAAGAAAAAATCGTCTTATATTAATTATTAATAATTATTTTCAAAATTTTGATAAATTTAAAAAACACAAATTAGTAAATATGGAAGTTTAAATTTAATTTTCTATTCATTAACAAATATTTAAATTTGGGAAAGAATCGATTTTGAACTGATACAAAGAAAAAGAAAAATGTTATCAGAGAAAAATTCTGAAGTTTTTCCCTCTGACAAAAACCAATAAGAAAAGTAATAACTTAAAAATGTCTGCAGTTTTATTACAGGATATCTTTTTTTTTTTTTCATAAAGAATTTTCCTTTCAGAATTAGATACGTGTGTCCAGAATTCATTTCTTTATAACATTTGGTTAAAATTATTGTCGATCTAAATTAATTTAAACATAAATCATTGATTAAAGAAATGATCACCGTTTACAAAAATTTAAAAAATTGAAATACTATTTAGCTGTATTATTTGGCTTCATAAAGCACAGTAATTAAAATTCTATTTTTATCATTTCAGTTTAATTACAGTTATACAGAAGGTTCTAATAACCTAAAAGAGAAAACATGTTCGTTAAAAATAAAAATCTACTTTAAAATATATAATATTGAAAATAATCGAACCATAAAGTAAAAAATAAACATAACATTTATAAAAGTAAAGCTCGAAGAAGAAAAATAATTTGCGTGCAACTTAGCATAAAGCACTGCACAACCAGTTCTGCTGTTTCAGTTTAACAGAACGATGTACTCTGGGAGTGGTACTAGTTTTATAATAACTCATTTGAATTGCATGGAATGGAGTTTAGGCAAGGATTTAAAAGCAGCGAGTAGACTGCAAACACTTAAAGGAGGAAATGGTTTAAGAAATCAACTGGCAAAATTGCTCAGAGATAAAATAGATGTAAGAGTTAATAGAAAACTATTACATTAAATATCTTCATTCCTCTTATTAAAAAAAAAAAACTTTTAAAAGCATGCAAAATTTATATAGTTAATTTTAGCTCTCATTTTATCGTGTTATTCTTTAAGATTAACTTTTTTGGAGGGACTATTGAATTTCCAAGAATGGAATTATTTATTAAGATATTAGATCCGACCGACTGCCGAATCATATATTTCATTTTGTCGAATCGGTTTTTTCAATTTTAAAAAGAACGAATTCAGGACGTTTATATCAAATTACTTAGGGAATTTACTTTTTGTATTAACCATTTCTTTCTAGATCAGCATTCTAAATTTTATCTTAATAAACCCTTTGTTTTATTTTATTATTTTTATTTTTATTTTTCCGCTTTATAAGATCTATTTAATTTTTAATATAAACAGTTATTACTTATAGGCTAACAATAGTTCTAAAAACTTTTGGAAGTTTTATAAGTTGTAAATAAATGTATAAATAAATAAATCCTATGGCTCTTCAAAATTTGTTCACAGTTTTTTAAAATAGGAGGAGAATTCTATTGGAATACTTAATTAAAAGTGGCTATTATTTTTTAAACCAATAAATTTTGGAATACCATAGAAATTCACTTAAGCCATGGGGAACTATTGAATCATTCACAGTGAGTCAAAGTGTGTGACATCACCACTAGACGAGTGTTGCACTCTTCGTCATTGGATATGATAATAAAGTGGCATGAATGACCATGTATTTTGCTACAGACGAGATCGTAACTCAGCTGTCCGTACGGTGTAGACATTCCTAATAATTCATCAATAATTAATCGCATTAGGAATGAGCATAATTAAAGGACGATACTAATTAAAGTAAATTGACTAATTAATCACAATTATTGTATTGGTAAATAATCTAGTAATAAATCTTAGTGTTTAAAAAGTTCATTTCCTGGAATAAATATCGCAAGCTACATTTACTATAAACAATAAACTTAAATGAATGAAAATAATATTGTATATAAAATATATATATTAATAAGATTAATGGATGTTTTCGTTCTCCCACATAGGCCTATTCAAGGTCACAGAGTCAGTTCTCCGTAATTTCGACTTCACGTTAACATACTGATAAATGGTAACGATGACATTAGTCTTTACTCATCATCCGAGGTTGCAACCTGGGAATGAAGATTTTGACATCAGTGTAAAAAATGAACTGCAATATTCGGTACAAGAAGAAATTATGGAAAACAATTGCATTATCGAATTTTATCGGAAGATAGCGTATGACTATTTATCATGGAGGAGCAAATTATGAAAGTCGCAGGTTGCATAATTTATTAAGTTTGGCAACTAATAAATTCAATGCAGCCCTCTCCCAGTAGACTTATAGCTTTGATAATTCAATTCGCTTTTGTTATAAAGCTAATAAGATGGCGGATTATGCCAGCCAGTTTATAATGGAAAAATGGGAAAAAATCTGCCAGTCTACAGCTGTTACTTGCTACTAATACGTATTAAGGATATTCTTATAGTTTGATGTGGTGTAAGGGATATAACAGGCTCTAACGTGAATTACAAGATAGCTCAGTCAACAGGACCAGGTTTACACCCAGAACTCTGTCAGCTGTGGCTGAGAGGAACTCCTGCGGTTCTTTGCCATCGGTTATCGCAAACTGCCAGACATTTTTCACCCAACCCAACCGTACACAATACAACCTCCTAGTTTAGTCCCCGGTGGGTTTTTCTCCTTCCAGTTAAAATGAGGGCAAATCCATTGTTGACTTCTATCAAAAGAACTTCTACAAAACGTTTCTTGTTAACAGTTTATAGATTTCTAATACTATACAAACTTTTTGAAAAAATAAATTCCATGTTTAATTTAACTTGCACAAGGTCGAAGGACAAAATAAATCATATTAATAATTTACAAATGTTTATTTTTAATCTATAGAGAACTAATACGTAAACGAAATGAGATATTTTGACATATGGATTTTCTTAAACCTTTTGCCTTCAACCAAGCAACGTACAAAACTGAGATCAAATTTCATCCGCTTTCTCTATCCAATCTACTTGTCTTAAGGGAGTTTTTCACATCGACGAGAGTAATTCTGCTTATTTAACAGAATTGTTAATCTTTTACTTCCTCCAGGGTATATTTTTAAATCTTTGAATGTCATCATGTTTCAAGTTTCGTGACATCATTTGCATAGCACGGTTAATTATTATTTCTGAGCTCATTAAATATCTAAAGAGAAGCTTTTATTGTTTGTTGGTGTGCGTGTAAATTAACATTAATAATCTTTATTCAGTTCAGTTTAACTTTCATTCTTTCATTTTTATTTTCTAAATAGAATAGAATTTATGACAACATCGTTAATTTGACTAAACGACTTCACAGAAACAAATACAGTTCTCACTTCTTGAGATAAATAGACTATGTTAGATCTTTACGAAAATAGTATTTGTGTCCTTATTCTATTTGACAATAGCAATAATTAATTTTGAGAAGGACAAACATATATTTATAAAGAGAATGTTAAAATGCCACTTAACATTTTAAAAGAGAAACTATTTTTTTTTTTATTGAATTAAAGTCATCAGTTTATACAATATTATCATTTATTAATACGTTCGCGCCTATAAAAAAAATCCTTGCTAAATTTCATTGTGAAAAAATAACTTTTAAATCGTTAGTAGTGATTTGCAAATTTTAATAAACAGAACAGAAATAATATTATTAAATGCAACGATGTTCTTATTGTAAAATATTTTATGCATAGATATAAAAATAGCGAAAATAAAATAAATATCGATTTGAAAATATCCCAAATTCTATTATGAGAACATGCTATAGGCATACAACTGATAAATACTAAGCATTGTATCTGCAGTATGTCCATAACCTAGTTTTTAAGTCTATATTTATTTTTTAAAATTGTCATGACGACAGGGAATTATTAGCCATAACACCAGACAAAGAACATATATTAACTGAAAACAATCAGCAATTATAAAAATATAACACGAAAGCTTTCTCTCAGAGACGTGTATAGGTTTAATTTGATTCAGTTCGAAGTTTCCGGCAAAAAGTAACAATGAGCGAATCGATTCGATGCGATAAGTTTATTTGATAACGATTACTTAAAAAGAATAAACAGATAGATTAATTTCAAATCTAATTAGATTTGATAAGATATTCTAAATGGATTTAACAAATAAATGTGAATAGGATTAATTATTGCCTGGTTTTCATTTATTCTAGGCAAAATTACAGGAACAATTTTTCACACAGTATATGAAGCTGCGATCAATCAAACTATTTCCTTCGATTCAATTAAAACGAAAATTGTCACAACATATTTATCATATGGTAGAATGATTATCTCAAGGTGGCAGAGTCAGACTTTGGAATGAATTAAAAATTTGAAGCAACATTATAAAAGATTTTATTAAACAAATCTAATCATGCATAAGAGTTTAAAATTAAATTTTATAAGCATAAAAATTTAATTAGATTTTATTTTTAGTAAACTACTCAACAAAGACAAAATAAATAATTAAAACAGTTAAATTTATTTTATTGAATAAAATAATTTAATTTATTTTATTCAATTATACTAACAAAATTTTTATTCGTATAATTAGCATGAATTTTTAATGTCCAATTCCATTATTTACAAATTTTATAAATCTAATAATTTATCAATTAATTAATTATAATAATTATAAGTTACTGTAAAATTGAGAACGTCTCAAAAAAATTACTGTTGAGTGCACACTTTCAATTATATAAATAAATAAACAAAAGTTACAAGCACAAAGTTTATTTAAAATGTATTTTTGTTAAATTATATAAAATTTCTTAAAAGTTTTAATTTTGAGATATACTGACAGCTAAAATAATTGTATCACACTTCGTATATGGTAAAAAGTAAAAATAAATTAGAATGGAATTATCTGAATACTGCAGAAAGCTATGAAGATATGTCTCATTTGATTTTATGTTTAACAGACTAAACAAAAAAATTGCTGTTACCCAAATCAAAGAAACATTATCGAAACAATTTATAGAGTTAAAAACACAACAGAAGTTGGAATGTGAAATTATATTCTGTAAGATGATTAAATTATTTTGACCACTATTATAGTTTATATAAGAGGTATATGATATAATTTATATAAACTAATTTTAGGTGGGAAATTTATTTTAGGGAGCATTCTCCTTCTTGAAAGAATTATTTTGAGTGAGCGCACGCCCTATCAGAAATAGTGTAGCAACGCCTCTATTAAAATTCCATTATAACGGTAGCGTTAATGCAATTTAAGTAGCATCATGTAAGTCATTAGGAAGGATCTTCTTCAGTTGTCTCCGTGGCGCAATCGGCTAGCGCGTTCGGCTGTTAACCGAAAGGTTGGTGGTTCGAGCCCACCTGGGGACGAAAATTTTTTTCATTAGTTTTTTATAAAAAAAAAGAGTTTGCGAAATCAAATAAAATATGATTTATCGTTACTGGGCTCCTTTCTTTAATTTAACAACGTTATTCCTGTTTCCTTATAAGAATTCTTGCTGTCAAATCTGTTTTTAACATTTGCAAAATTATTACATACAATTTTAATATTTAAATATAAAAATTACTTGCATTTTTATTCTTGATGTCATATTAAAGAAATAACAAAATAATCGTAACTTGCGCATGCGTATGGAAAGATTTCTATAAAGAGCAGACGATATTTATTAAATTAATTTTTTTTAATAAAATAATTTTTACATTTAAAATGAATAAGAATTTTCCTACTGTAATAAAAAACCATGTAATAAACAATGAAAATACAGTATTCGTTTAAAATAAATATTAAGTGATATTTTCACTAATATCGCCATCTATCATCTGTTATTTAAAACAATGAAAATAAAACGCTTTATTTTATAGAATAAATTATTTTTATAATAGTATTTTATTTATTATTGTTTATATAAACTTTTTATTTCTTGTAACCATAATAATAATAATATGTGTTTTGGTATGACTGACGATAAATTATAATACAAGGGACACTGTAACTGACTAGCTACAGATAACCTTTTGACATATCACTCAAATATGACATAAGAGAAAAATGAACTTTTAGATACAACAATGCGTGTCAGGCAACAATAATAAATATTAGTCGGGTGTGAAGAATACAATACCATATACATGAATTTTCTTCCCCTCTGTTTTTCCTCTTTCAACAAAAATAATAACGTTATAGATGATAGCGAGTCAGGAAAACTTTTTCCTGGTTCATTTTTAACATAAAAAGAATTGCATAGATTACCATATTTAAATTTAGACTTAAAGTTGAAATATTGTATCATTTCCAGATCTGAAAAATTGATCGCGTGATAGAAACTCGAATAAATGAGAAATTTCAAAGTCAGTTGCAGAAAATAATTCGTACAATAAACTTCAAAAACTTTCTTAAATAATTGAATTTTATTAAGAAAAAATACAGAAAAAATGAACAGAAAGAAAATTTCTCCCAAAATATTCTAAATCAAACTTGGAATATGATCTTCTTCCACCGATTTTCTTCGATATCTTCCCTTCAGTTTTACTTTCCTTATTCTCTTAATCTTCGATTCTCTTTAAATTTATTCTTCTGGTCTTCCAATTGTCAGACAGAGGAACGTAA
Source organism: Androctonus mauritanicus (assembly GCA_011317285.2). NCBI lineage: Eukaryota > Metazoa > Arthropoda > Arachnida > Scorpiones > Buthidae > Androctonus > Androctonus mauritanicus. The sequence goes on along the minus strand of WUQG02145447.1, from coordinate 44,139 downwards.
AAATACTTCCTAGAGTCATGCTGAGCAGGAACCATGAGAAAGAGATTCCATTCGCAAATGGTAGAGCTCTAAATAGTATACTGGTCACACTTTATGGTCCTTTATATGTTCGGGCCCAAAGTCTTTTGTTATATCTCCATTCCGAATATTTTTTTTACGCTTTCTGTATTGTTTAAATGAATTATAAACTTTTATTGTTTAGAAAATAACCGCGGAAAGACTTTTTCTTAAAATATTATGTATGATCTTATTATCTTGTTATGTAGTTAAGTATTAAATTGCTCTGTTTATTACCATAAAAATGAGTATTTTAAAACGAAGACATAAAACTAAGAGGAAAGATAAAAAAAAAACAGGATTTTATTTTGTTGTTTAGAGCCGTTACGGAGTTTATAGTTGAGTCTTAACAACAGAAAGCTTTCCTACTTTTCAAATCGATAACTGACCAATCGCCATAAGCGAAGACGACTTTTAGGTAAGTCAATAGGGTTGCGTCATTTCTTAGACTGAAAGTTGCCAATCCATTATTGAGAATTAGGGCGTCGCTTTAAACGTCGAATTCTAAAAGATCCTAAAAAGGAATGATACAGTTTAGAAAAAAAAAAGTGAATGGATGTTGGGATGGTCGTAGAGGTTCGCCGTCTTCAAAATTACAGAGCGGGTAACAGACATCTGTTAGCAGTGTTAGGAATGTATGCGGTGAAAGCAGATGGTTCTGATAGCGACTAATTGATCACGGTTCCTTTCTAAAAAGGGTAGAAACCGGTCTCTTTGAGGCAGATTTTTTTTTTTAATCCAAGTCATAAGGGAGGGGAAACTAAGGTAGAGCATCATTCGGATGCGCTTCACTTAACGTCTTCTTCGTTTTTCCAATAAACATTATATAAACAGTTTAATAAAATTCTCTCGTTCTAAAAAGGGAGATTCGTGATATATACTATCTTATCTCGCGTTCTTTTTAAGATTTTCGAACAATATCCAAGTCGAATTCAAATTAGGCGGTAGCGTATTGACTCTCATAAAGTAAAAACCAGTCACGTCTTGCGGAAAGTCTAGTGTTTACAATACATAACCAACTGAGCAGTTCTATCGGCCATTCATCACGTTTTCTAGCCTGTTTCCGTGACATATTTTATATATGTAGCTGGAGGTTTTACGATCCTATTGAATGCGGTAGAAGCAATGACGTAAACCGAACTTGGAAGAAACTAACTTAGCAGAACATGTACCTTACTGAAACACCATTTTAGTAATAGAAAGAAATAACAAAGTTATACCGGCATATAAAAAAATAATAATAAAGTAAAAAAATCTATAAAAAAAAAACTCTGGCTGGTTTTATACATTCTTATAGATTAAAATTTTTATAACTTTTTTTTATAGTTTATATGATTTAATTAAATATCTGAATTAAGAAATAAAATAAATTAAATATTTTTAGCGGTTGTAAAAAGATTTTTTAGATGATTGAAGTGATGCTTAATGGTATTCTTTGTCTTTATGTTGATTTTGTAATAAATCAGACGGGTGTATTCCCAATTCTTAAACAGATGTCAAGGATGACTTCTCTGCTAATCGTCCTTCGCTCCAGTTTTTCTTTTTTTTTCTTTAACTTCTTTTTTTATTTTAAATGGTAGTTTCAAAACTGGTTTCTCTTAGACGGATGACTTAAAAACATGGCAAGCATGCAATTTCTCTAGTCTTTTTATAAACAAACCCGTTTAACATATTAAGTAATTCCGTTCATAAGAATCCTCCTTTGTAGAAATTTATTATAACATCGGTATGTACCATAAAAATTTTGATAACGCCAAACAAAATTTCTAATTTTTTTTTTAAATAAAAACGTCCTGTTTGTAATTAATCATTCCGAAGTGATATAATGAAGAGCGATAATATTTTTAAATTATTAAAACAGGATTTTTTTTCCTTTTTGCTAATGGAAAGTTGGAAAAAATGAATTAAAATTTAAGCAGTTAAATTTAGGCAGAGATAAATAGTGAGCGGCAGGTAACAAGGTAGAAAATCCTCGATAGCAGTCAGAAAGTCTCCAGTGTGCTTAGCCAGTGACACGCAGACATGACATCCCTGTTCTTGCCCAATTTCACGCACCACCCCCGCTTGCTGAAGAACTTAATGGTAGTTTTTCTGCTATATATCTATCCATTTTCTACTTTCCATTGTACTTTGGTAAATGTGGACTCGGTACAGCGTTAAATGAAGTATTAAGATCAAAGGTTATTAATAATAAATAAAATATGCCACACACAATTTCTATTTTTAAACACGTATAAATATCTCATATTCTATAAATAAATATAAAGAGTAAGCAGAACACTCATAAAAAGTTCCTCATCGAAATACGCGACTGAAATTTAAATATGTGCGTGTATGGACTATGCGATACTCGCACACAGAAAAAATCAAAAGAGGAAAAAAATACATATCATAGCATAATTTTAATATAAGTAGTCACTAGAGATGGCATCTGGTAAAAGCATTTAGGGATTTTTCAGATAAGGTCGAAGACTGTAGTGAGAAAGCTCAAGTGTGTTGGCGGCAGCATTGAAATTCCATCTGCACAAGCAAAGTCACGAACGCAACATGTCGAGGATTTATACGAATTTAAATATAATTTCAACATCGTGTATGATAAATTTTTGTTTACTTTTTCTTTAGATTAAGAGATTTGTTTTAAGAGTTAAATTAGAAATATATATGTATAGACTATATAAGAATTTATTATATAATAACGACATTCTTAGAATGACGAATAAATTCGGATTATTCGCGTAACAATTTATTTACTACAGTTTATAGTGTACGTGTTCGGTGGTATGAGTGTACTTCTCGGAAAGATTTAATCAGAAAACAAGTTTAGAAGCTTCTCATAAAACTTCACAACGAGATTAAATCCGCTTCTTTTTTTGTCTTAGAATAAAAAAAAGTACTTGCCGAATCTCAAAACTTCGTACAACCATTCGTATTATTTCAAGCATCTTGCATTTAATGAAAATTTTCCGCCTTGAATTACGAGTTGTAAAGTCTAAACGTGCCAAAGTTTATCTCCTTTCCACCAATGCTAAGCTAACGTTTAAAGATATCAATTTCGTTCAAAAATCATGGCTTCATTCTTCAGAATAGATAGGCAGAACTAAAATGCAGTAGAGTACGAGAAGTTAGTCAGCGAACAGGAAAACGCTTTTTTCTTCTTTTGTTGGATTTCGTTACTTGATGTCAACTTTCCATGTTTAAAAATAGATCAAGTGTAAAAAAAAACCATGTAGCTTATACACTGTTATATAAAAATATATATGTAAAAGAAATCTTTTCATATACTGGGGAGTGTGAAATCTGAACGAGGATTAAAACTCCGAAACTTTAATCCCGACATTTAGTTGTCAGGATAACAGATTAGTGTGCCGAAGTGGGTGCTCCCCACGGTGGCCTTCTAGAATTAACTACTTTGATAATACCGACTGGTCTTCCTTAGCCTACTCCCGTTAACAGTTTCCAATTAAAAGAAAGATCGTGTCGCCGTTTATAATTATTAAAACGCGGCTTCATTATAGTCTCCATTCTAAAACTTGAAAAATAAATTCTTAACGGAAAAAAAGAACAACGGAGGCTATTTAAAAAAGAGAAAATAAAATAAAAAATAAATGGTTTTTCCTTTAACAAAACCATTACGCTTTTGTTCTTTTTTTTTCGTGTACATATATGGAGTATATATGTATATACAGTATATATTCCTACGAGAAGAGTTTAGCAAATTGCTTTTCTTTTGATTCTCGGAACAGATTTATCTCTTTACCTGTGGCTAATATAACTGACTTTATAATTTTCTGACCCGACCTTGAAAGAGATATCGTGCCATCTCTCAAACTCGATTAAATAAAAATTGAGCATTTTCGATTCAACAACGCTCTCTTTTAAGATAACGAACACATTTTTCCCCCCTCCTTTATAGAATACTGTAATCACTAAAAATGTAATTTGTCAATCAGTCTTTGACCCGAAATCTTAATTATTTTTATACTTAATAGAGAAAATTTTTGATTTTATCTGTATTAGTCTATTATTTTTTTTTTTACTTTTATGTAATAAATGAAGGACGTTTCTTCTTAAAAATGCGCAGTCTAAAATTAAAGAATAGGATGTTAATATATATATATATATAGAAAGAGAATTTTTCTCATAACCGGGAATAATGTTTTTTTACTATTCATGTAAGAGAATCTATTTGAAGTTTAAGTTGACATATCGACGTACGTCACTAGTAGAGAATATATATATATAAATAAGTTTATATGTAAGAGGTTAGTAACCTCCGATCGATGCGAGAAAGGAAGACTTATTTGTCTTCATCTGTTCTAAGTCGTTATTATTGACACGAGTCCATCAGCGGCTCTAGCAATTCTATCGACGGAAGTTTGGTCAGTTGGACGACATTAAGTGCGATCATTGGTCTCCCGGGGAAAAATTGTTTTCCTTCTTCTTTGTGTATCTTAGGCGTCAGATGATTAATTACAAAATTTTTGTGTTGAATGTTGTCATTAATAAATAAAAATGTTTTTTTTTTAAGTTTTACTTGAAAAACTGGCAACAGTGTTACACTAAAAAAATTTCTTTTATCAGTGTTGCCATTACATTGACGAAATAATTGATTTATGTCAGCATTAATTGCACTAAGAATCAATGGATCAACTTTATATTAACAATATTTGAAAAAAAAGAACTTTTTATCACGCGTGTGTTTTTTCCATAATAGAATAATAATCAGGAAAGTGTGGGAAACTCTTCATTGTTTACTTCAACCCGAGTGGTGCGAAGTAGATTGTATTCAACGTAAACTTTTTCACTTCGGTAGCTTTGATGACTGATAACAATTACAAACAGAAAGCAGCCCTCGACAGTGAACAGATATTGACCAGATACTGTATTCTCCGATACTGACAAAACAGTGGCTGTGATTCACCATCTTTTTTTTTTCCAGTCAGTTTTTGGCTAAACGTGTTCTGTCAAATCCAGCATGCATGGAACCACCCAGTGGTGCAGCGATTGTTAATGATTTATAGCTTAGTATCCTGCTGCGATGATGTGGTTAGTCATAAAAAAAAAGAGAGTGAGAGAGTAAAAGTACAGCGAAAAGTCATTTATCCGATTTACAGGAATTTTTTCCCGTAGTTTTTATTACAAGGAAATTTTTTGGGTAATAAATATCACTGGGATAATTTGTACGATATATATATATATCGGATGTAGTAATTTGAATTAATTTTTTACTTCCTTCTTCTTCTGAAGTTTGAGTTGATGTCACACGTATTTTCTTTTGTGGATAAAAAAAATTGAAAACAAAACATCCGCACGCGTCTCTCAGTTTTGCTATTACATCACTGATACTCTAATACCATTTAGAGGCCAGTTGATATTTATCTTCAAGCCATAACTCACTGTCATTGGTTTGGAGACTGATAAAATGCCTGAAGAGATTGGACGTGCGATAATCTAGGCGTACAACAATGGCCTTGGAACGCTCGTCCGATAGAGGAGGGATTTCAAATTGAGGCAGTTGTATAATTGTAGAGCTTTTCCATTATCAGTAATTTTTAAGTGTGCAGTTAAGTACGATTCGGTGTGAGTCTCTTTTGTTGGGAGAAGCCAATGGGTCAAACGCACTTGAATTTTATCTGATGGAAAATAAATGACTCTGTCTCGCTCCTTATTAGGTTTTAGTTTTTTTTAAAAAAAAAAAAGATCCAAGACTTCGCTTGATTATTGCTTAATTAACAGATTCTATTGATTTTTTAATTCTATGAAGAAAAATAACGTCCGAGTCAATTGAATTTTTCACTTTAGAATTGAAACAGCTGTTATTTTAACATCTATAAAATTCTGGGAAAATTCTTTATCCGCAGGTTTACAATTTTATAATGGACTATTCTCCATTTATTCTTATTGCTATGTTATTTTCTTACTTTTATTGCTTTGTTGTTTTTAAATATTTAACAAAATAGGATCTACCGGATGTTGTTTTGCAGCAACGTCATCAAGGAAGAGAGAAATACAAATAAGTTTTTCCGAAGATTGTTCTCAAGGTGACAATTTTTCTGTTTCTTTGGTAATGGTCCTGACGTATGATGTTTCACAAACATCCAAATTGTTGTTATTTATTTTTTCTATTATTATTTGTTATATTATAAGCCAAAGTTTTTCGATATTTTTTTGAAAAGTTATTTTTACAATAAACATGTTCGATAATAGAATAATTAGTGTGTTATTTTCTTATGGAAGTATTTTCGAAACAAAATTTCTGTTGAAAATTTATACTTATGTTTAAAAATCCTTCCAAAATAATATTTTTAAAGATATTTTTTAAAAAACATTATCTTTAAAATGCAAATTTAAAAATATTAAAAATACATGTTTTTATAATACAGCAAACTTATGATTGAATTTTGTTATCATCATTTTTTACAAAATCCATCAAATAAATATATAATAACATTAAAAACAATCTTGCAGAAATTGTCTTCTTATTTTTTTTATACAGCACGTTTCGTAATATAAAAAAAAGAAAAGTGTTTATCTTCAAAGATGTATTGATTTTACTCAAGCTTTGATGTGATATTTTCTCTATAAAAAATATAATTATACTCCGAAGAGAAGATAACATTCGATTTTTTCTCTTGTTTTTTATTTATATGCATTATATATAAATTTATGTATATTACTATTTTTAAGGAGATGATTAACATAAACAAGATTAAAATATACAAAATGATAACAACAGCGATCAATCACTTGAGAAATAAAAAAAAGATATATAGAAAACGGAAGAATTTTTTTCTTTTTTTTTAAATCTTGTTTTTTAAATCTTGATTTCTGGTAAGGATTATCGCTAGGATTTCTAGCACATGTTAGTAATTTAGAAACAAAGATCCACATTTTTTATATTGACAGGATGGACGCTTAAATCAGCTTGTATAGTTTAGCAAACTAAAAATAATACACTTCACTGAGATAAGTCGCGTTAAATCTGTTCTTATCAGTTTTGGAGACGATATAGCGCGAATATGGCTACCTTAAAAGACGAAATATTATTAGTTAGTTGTTACTGCTGTAAGGAGCATGAAATGATGTTAACTCATGTGGGAAGACAGTCACCCTCATCGTAGTAGCTATAACGAAATTGGAGACAGTTCTGTTCATACATTTATCCCCAGTTGTCTAATATTACTAGACTGAGGCTCAGAAATGGGTTTCTTCGTATAAGTTAAGAATGGTTTATGCCAAAGTCAATACTTCCCATGTTTCTGACTCACATAAAAAGATCCCTACGAAGATAAAGTACGCTTATGTATACATCGAAACTGGTGTTACGTCAGTGTTTAATTAACCCGCTTTAGAATATTTAAATTAGTGATTAAACGTATATTTGCCGATTATTTCGGTTTACTTAAAAAATGGCCGTGATTCTGATTCTCACCAGATCGTATTTATCTAGATGTTGTCACGTGATAGTAACCTTGTTGACGTCACTGGGAGTGCTTTGCCATGACGACGAGAACGGAAGTCTTACATTATTGTTAGCTTCGTTAAAACAGGATCGAGTAGGGAGAGAAAAAAGAAAAGAGATACGATGTTTTGTGAAAATCGATACGGGTTTAAATTTGATAGGAAATTGTTTATCGAGGATTATCCGCCATCTTGACGAGATACACGTACGAGCTGACGCTTTTGATGATGGGGTGACGCCCTACAGTTGCTATGGTTACAATGTCCGGCATTAACGAAAGACGATGTTTTGGAGCATAAAGAAAGCTTAGTTCATCAATCGAGGATTAAAGACTGTCAGAGACGAGAGGATTTTTGAGTTCAGGACAATGTTTATTCTTCCGTCGTATTGTTAATAATTAATCACTACGTAATAATTTTTCTAAACGAGACATTATCCTTGTCGAGATGTTTGTTCTTTATAAAAGAAACACGAAAAGTTAACTTCATCCCCCCTCTTATTTGTGGATTTAGTGTTTTATGAGGTAAAAATCCTCATTTTCATTGAATGGGGAGCAAGGGGAAGCGATTTTATTGCTTTTCTTAAAGTCATTTCAGTGAAATTCGATAAAGAGATAGTTATGGAACCTCCTGTTCCTTTGCTCGTTTAGTAGCCCATTAAAATGTAATCAAACGATTTTGGATAATAGAGATTTGCAGGAATTTTTTTTTTCTCAAAGAAGCACACAATTTCTGATGGTACCTTAATGATTTGTTTAGTACTTTCCTACGTCTGTCCGCCTCCCAACTCATACCTTGTTTAATTTAAATACGCAATCACGTGCTACTGAAAACTTTGTACTGTTAAATAGAAATTTCTTTTCGAATTGCATATAAAATGCTGTCCTAAATAAGGTAGAAGTCTTTCCTTCCCCTGCAGTTGAAAAATGGACCAGTCTGACCAGGTGCCTAGCCTAACCGCACCAATAATCCTTCTATCTTCTAGACGTACATGCAAGAAGTACTTTTGAAAACTCGTTAATTTTTCTGGTTAAAGAAAAACCGAGATGATCAATAAAAACACTAATTGAAAATAAACTGTCGATAAATAAAAACTGTTCAGATTAACATCTCATGATAGGATATTATATTAAAGTTTGTAATCGCGTAATCGTCAAAAAAACACTTTTTGTTAATATAAGAACAGATGGCAAATTTACCTGAGTTCGACAGGTATCTCCCATGCTACAGGTGAAGTTAAGACATAACAATCAATCATGTGAACAAGTCTTGCATACCAACTTTAGACAATGGGAGTTTCTTCGGGGCAACTGGGTGTGGAATTTAGTAAAATATCTGAGAGATATCATGCAAAGAAACTCGTTGAAGCGTTGTGAATGTTTACATAAACAAACGAGATGAATAACTGGATTTTAAATTTCACATTTGTAAATGTTCAAAGAACTTTTTCATCCAAATGTTATGACGTATTCCAAAGTATAATGAAGCATGAAAAACAACTACATAATTTTGTACATTGATTGTATAATTCACTAAATTTTACAGTGATGATAAAACAGAAGTACCGACAAAATAGAAATTAATATATGAATGAATATGTACATGAACATTAATTGGGACGGTAGAAATGAGGGAATGTCAAACAAACAAATATAACCACATATATTGTCCACTGTACACCGATCTTTATTGGCACTGGTGTGTAGGTCGTGCGCCTGTGAATTTGTTTCCAACTTGAAGCGAGGCGAGGCTGTGGTATGTGTGAGTCACTATCCCAGGGAGGAAAAAAGCGACACGGGAGGGGGTCCTTCCTATTCACTGAAAGCCTGACTTGAATCCTAGTACTAAATTACCAGGAAGGGAGACTTCCTTCTGACAAGTCGTAGAAAAATAGCAGCCAGCCATTTAACAGTTTGGTAGTAGATTGTGGGAGGATTTAAGGTCATACATACGCTTCTCCACCACAAATTCGACGGAATAGTCGAACGTACAAGTGTGCAGTTTTTCCTGACCATACCCAGAATCCAGATGTTATCCCCACTACCAGGGTCATCAGATATTTGATCATGAAAACTGCAAATTCTGGTTTCGGCCAATATTTTTCGGTTCCCATAGGGTTAATCGATGGGCAAGGGATACTATAATAATGCTGCAAACATTTCTCTCTCTGCCATGACAACATCCAAGATTCGAAATATGTCTGTTCGTAAAAGTAGCAGGCAAGTACTATGATGGCCGGTACAGTATAAAGTACTGAGAAAACTCCAATTCTTATCATTAATTTTTCTAATTTATCTGTTTTTGTACCATCGTGTTTCATTACTGTCCTTATGTGACAAAGCGAAACGAATCCAGCTAACAGAAATACAGTTCCCAAACAAAGATATACGGAGAGAGGTGCTAATACAAATCCTCTCAAAGCATCTACATTCCAAATACCTACATTGCACACTCCACTTAGCACATCACCTTCGACTTTTCCCATGGCTAATATGGTAATGGTTTTAATGGCAGGTACAGTCCAAGCAGCCAGATGAAAATATTGCGAATTATTCTCTATTGCTTCGTGCCCCCATTTTAAACCTGCTGAGAGTAGCCATGTTAGTGTTAAAATAACCCACCAGATAGAACTAGCCATACTGAAAAAATATAGCATCATAAAAAGTATGGTACAACTTTCTTTTTGGTTGCCTTGAGTAACTGTGCGTATCATAGTCACTCCCGTTTGACCATCTGGCGGTTTAAAAGGCTTATTACAAACCACATTGTCACCCAATGCAAACCCCGCAACGTAAGTCAGAGCGACCATAAAATAGCAAATTGACAGAAATATAATAGGACGTTCGGGATATCTGAATCTCTGGATATCGAGCATGAATGTGAGGACTGTAAACAAAGTCGATGCCATACATAAAATAGCCCAAGTTCCAATCCAAGTCCTGGCAAATTTTCGTTCTTGATCGTTGAAAAACATTCCATCGCAGGGAGTTCCGCAGTTTTTAATTTCTTTACTACCGATACGAAATATATATCCTTCACCCGGAGGCACTTTAAATTCAATAGGGCAAATAAAATCTCTTCCTTTCAAAGTTTCGTTGTGTGGAATAGTATGCTGCCCGGTAGGAGGTTTCTTGGTTCCAGCTTGTGGGGATCGTTCTGTATTGTTTTCTCCTACACACAATTCTTCCCCTCCAGATTCTGGAAATTTAGCGCAATCCAAACTTTCAGGCCAACGGAATCCGAACTTATTCATCAACCCTTCGCAACCGTTGCGCGCCGACTGACAGAGGGAACGACAGGGTGGTATAGCTCGCTCTAAAATCGTGCATACTGGTGCGTACATTGAACACAAAAAGAATTGTAGATCGGCACTGCACTGTACTTTGACCAGAGGAAAAAACTGATGAACTTCTAAACCGGCGTCTTCTTGTTTCTGATGATTTAACAAATTAGGCATAATAGTTTCGTTATATTGTATATCTTTACACAAAGGAATGGTTATAGGTTCGCATCTGCCGTGATGAGGTATAACGCTATCGCGATCAGACACTCTGGAGCTAGATACTTGAGCCACGACGCGAAAATCTCCATGTTGGATAGCCGTAATGGCGACACACAACACAAACACGTCACCTACCGACATTTTCGGTTCCCTGAAGTTCATTTCATCTCTCTCTCATCATAATTCCAATATTTCTGACGGATAAGTAACAGTTTCAAAGCACATATAACGTTTAAACCCGTGCCGGATCCACAATAACAAGACAAGACGACGTTCTGTATCCAGACACAACGAAAAGCAGTTTATCTTGATCCGTCCGGATTGGTTGGCGCCGAAACGATGGGCGGTGCGATAACAGCATCGAATGCAAGTTGGTTGGCTTGTTTGAATGGCATTGACCCGATGTTGAAAGAAATGTTGGGAAGAAATCGGCCTTGTTTGCATTAAGGGTCTCGTTGTCCGCTTATAATGGAACTGCTACTTTAGTATATGTCGCGTTTCCTGTATCTTCCTCGTATTTGTATTCCGTATTACACACCTTTCCACTAACAAAATTAATTTCCTACCATTTCATCCGCTTTGATTTTTTATTTCTTTATCCAATCGTTAAACTTTTAAGTGTTTTTAAATTCTTGTTTAAAATAATTTAATTTTAAAATGTTTGTTTTTGTAAAAAACAAAAATTACCTGAAATAAAATCGTCTGCTATAAACTACTCGCTTATCGCCATCTGACGGTAGAAAATATCATTATATTTTTGAATAAGTGGAATAATTTATTAAACATTTTTAATGTAAAGTTATTAATCATATTTTGTGCATATTATATTCTAGATAAAATGAAAAGTTAATAATTCAGTTCGAAAATTAATTTTTAAATAAAACTTCCTATGTTGCGGCATCTACTCTTATACAATAGCATTCAATTACATTTACTATCACATAATTAATTAATTGAGAAGTTCAAATAGAAAATTACTATACGGTTAATTGACTGATAGCATTATCGCATACATATTTATGAAATATTCATGATTTGGAAAGAGAACTATTCCCGATGGATGTTTCAAATTAATTTGATATAACCACAATACAAAAATTCCGTACAGATTTGCTTGATGTGATGAGAGCCGCAGCTGGAAGATTTGGCAGTTTGGTAAAGTTTAAATAACTGCTTTAGAAAAAAAATTAAAAGGAGCTGTTAATGTTTTGTGTTGCGATTTTCTTGCCCACGGCAAATGCTACTTTCACTCTATACCTTAACCCTGGTCATACCCTAGTTACGGCTTTGTTTGTATGGTGTAGCGAGTACCTCGAAGGCTTGGGTGTAAAGACAAATGCAGCCTCCTTTCTTTCTTTCTTTACTCTCACTCGTGGGCGCCTTGAGCTTGAATGCAGCTGCACACCTTTATCTCAACTCCCTCTCACTGGTAGTATTGTTAAGCAATCAGTACGTGGATCTAAAGAAAATAAAACTAAACTATTTAAATGCATAAAACTGTTAAACATTGTTGTTTTAGCATTAAAGAATATCTCAAAATATTGTCGATACTTATTAATTCTGTAAAATAAAGCGTTTTTTTATCAATAATTAGTTCCTTGACCTAATTATTAGACAAATTAATAATATAAAGTTCCGCTAAATCTTCTTTCTGAATTAACTGATATTTTACCTCACACGTAGTAGAGAGATGTTTAACTCATCAATTTTGTGCCATTAATGAACTTGCTAAACAAACTGGTAATCCTTGACTTCAATTAAACCGACTTAACACCAGTACATGTAATCGCTATTAATTAATCGTTTGATTTACCAGGATGTTGAATTTCCGATTAAATAATTATTTTGTAATCGATTCTGCGATCATGACCATCACTAAATTATGGCACAATTATTTCTTTCAATAGGATAATTTTAAACTATTATTCGGCTAATTTATTCACATTTTAAGCGGATAATAAGTCTGTAATATCAGCAACAATGTTTTTAAATTCGGAATCTCTGAAAGATTTAAAAATTCTCTTTCCTTGACATAAAAGTGATATCATGCGACTTGATTGCATTAAAAAAAAAAATTATGATCATACTATAAGAAAATATTTTTATCAAATATTTCTAATGTATTTTATGTGAACAAAATTATAAATAAAATTATTTTTTTATTTTATACCTATGGCGATTGATAAAATAAAAATTATTAAATATTTTTCTTTTCTTTCACCTTTTTAATAAATTATTAAAATTTATGATATTTATATAAAATTTAAATTTATTTATAATATTCAGGAATTTTGTTATATATATATATTATTTTATCTGCATACTGAATTAATTTTTTTTGACTGAATACTGTATTGATCTCAATACAGATTATTCTGTATATAAATAGTATAAACAGGAGAGAGAATATTGTTTTTCTTTTTTTTTTTTGCATATTTCCTATATAGCATATAATATTTCAGGCAGCTGCAACTGCAGTTTATGGCGCATTAAGTTTCTAAAAACTCATATAATGTATCAATTGTTGATGCAAATGCATTTCAATTGCAGAAAGTTATTTGAGAAGATAATTATATTTATGTATCTTACTACAAGTTATGATCGGAATAATATCCATTATCCTTTCACGTTATTGCCTGTAATTTCCTATTAATACGCTACGTTTGTTCTGAATTTCGTGTAATAGGAGAGGAATATATCTTACATTTCTTTAAAATTTTTTTTAAATTGCTACTTTAAAGTAATAAAATTACTCTTTATTAATGTCAGAATTTATTTTAAAATATCTTGATCCTATTTTTTAAAGAAACAGTCTGTTTTGTTTTAAGAATTTAAATTTAAATTTCTTTATTATTTAAGATTTGAAATGCATTTTTGAGACTTCAAAACAAAAAGTTTTCAAGGATTTTCAATTCTTTTTTAATAGATTGAATTAATTAATCGCTATTAATTAATCGTTTGAATTACCAGGATTAAAATTGACATACAAATTAAATTGTATTTTAATTATTTTTATATTTAAATAATGTTCTAAATCTTTTCTAAGAAATTAATAAAAAAAGATATTTATATGCTAGCATCATTTTTTTTATCTATAAATATTTATTCTTACTCAAAATATGATATTTGATATTTTTTTTAATATTGGAAGCTTTAAATATTTTCTTCAGCTTTAGAGATTAAAAATATTTTTAAATTTAAGTTTGTGATGTCACTTTTTCGCAAATACGTATATATATATATATATATATACTGTAAATATACTTGAAGATACAAGATTTTACATAGAAAACAAGTTTTGAGTAGAAACAGTAGGGGCATATGATTAATCGCTAGATCAAATAGATCACTTTTAATATTATTTAAAAGTTAAAACTGGTTTTGTACAAATAATTTTTTCGAAATATTTTTCAAAAATAAAATAAAAGTTAATCGAAGATTATGCTTATATCACTTCAGTTTGATTCTTATTAACTTTAAATATATAAAATAATATATTTAGGTTTTGACCAAATCTAGAAATCGCCGTCTATTGCAAAAAAATAATTTTTGTTGAGATGAATGTAAACTGCAACCTATCTAATCCATCTAGAAAAAATATTTTAGCCTATTTATAGAATATGAAAACCATATTTTTCTACTAATTACACATAGATCTATATCTAAATCTAAAAAAGGCCTTTTTATAAGTTTAGAAATGGAAGAGAGCACGATCAAAGTTAAGAATTAAAGCTTTCGAAACCTAGATGCTTCGTTGATTTTCAGAGCACAATTATATCCAATACAGATAAAGGAGAGCAGCGATTCAAATATAATTTCTGGTATAAACTATAAAATTAATAAAAGATTCCATGATAAAAAAACTAAGAATAAATTATAATAAAAATTAATATATACATATAGGATGATGTATTATTTAGCCTATTGATGTTTTTTAGTTTTTATATAGTTCTATATTATTAAAGTCTCTATTTGACATCAAATAACATAGTGTTTTTTATTTATACTGTATTAAGAAAATTCTGCCGCTACCTCTAATTATGTCGCACAAGTCTCAGAAGTTATCCTTAGCAAATTCTCTAGATTTTTTTTTATATAATAAACTATTTATAGTGAAGAAAGTAATAAGCGGGATGAATCGGAGAACGAGTTTCTTTGTGTATTAATATCCTTTTTATAAGAAAAACCAACAAGAATAAATACAAGATTACTTTCTAACTTTTACAATCACCGTGAAGTATAATTTAGTATGTTGGGTGACAAGTTCCTCTTTAATTATAATAATTCAGTTTTCCGCATTACTCTGATGAAAATGTTTTCTAATGGAAATTTGTTAAGAGAATATTGCGTTTAGGGGTCAAAGTTGGAGCTGGAACAGATTAACTCATTGCTTTCCATCAATCTTCACGCCTTAATCAGAATAAATATTCTTTTAAACAAATTTTGAAAGCGTACACGTGTATTATTTTTTAAGAATAAATTTTTAAGTGATATAGAAGTTTTGATGTTATAATACTTTCATAAATCTCAAGAAAACTAATTGAGAATTAAAAGTTCATTATCATATACTTATTAATGCAGATTAACTGGACTCAATTATGCAATAAAGGACATTATCTTAAGAAAATGAATGCGAATAATGTCAAATTTGAATAAAAAAATAATTTTTTTTTTACTCGATTGCCATAGATTGACAGTTGTCTTATTAATTTAGTTAAGAATTTCTCTAATGGAGATTACAATATAAATTAATAATTCATTTATTCAGATATCACAACATTAAATAATTTCTTCTTTAAGAAATATTTTATGGGTACGCATCTACAATATTTATTGACATACTATAATATTTAAAATTAAAGGTCAGAATATTTATGAAAATTAAATAATTTCTCATTAAAGTTAAAACGAAAATCAAAACGTATGATTTTCTAAATATATATATATATATATTTTTATGATATCTACAGTATCTCCTACAAATATTTATTCAAACTATCGTTATTACAAGTCGTACCGATCGATAAGCTAAATATTGTAAAATATTAAAATGTAGATTATATTCTGTAGATTTGTTTAGCATATGTTATCATACAGATCTTAACGAAAAGAAAAATACTTTTATCATCAAAAAATCAAAGATATATGAATTCACATTTTAACATCATAAATATATTAAACATTACTTGAACATTCAATAAATCTAGATAGCTCTTATTAAATAAATTATAGCAAATTTATAAAATTGAATAAATAATTTAATTGTTATTAATTTTTATTTGTTTATAAAAAAATGTTTATTTATATAATACTACAAGTAATATAAATTCTTGGTCTTCCTCTCCTCCTACTTTGGAGAATTTTACTTCAGGCCAAAGAAGGAAAGAAAGACCAAGAAATAATTATACTGATAATGTGAAGAAATGGTTTCACACATCACTCAAGGAATTAAAATATAGATATGTGGAGAGAGATGATGGAGGGAACTTGTAAGGAACATCTATAAACCATCGCAACGATCCTAACTGGATTATGGATCGAAGAAGAAGAAGAAAACTACAGATATTACTGTACTTTTCTTCTTTTTCAACTCATTATTTTAACTGCTACACTTCTACATTATTTTAATACTTTTGGAAGAAAATAATACCATAAACAGTTCACAATATTTAAAAATTAGAAAAATATATTAAATATTGTTGTGCGACTTCAAAGTCTATTAAAAAATTGGCAGTTTGTTTTAATAGTTAGAATTTTTATAATTTGTAATAAAGGAAATGAGACGACCAGATTTTCTTGATTAGTTACAATATTTTCTCGATCAATATTCATGCAAATTTTATTTTTTATTTCTATCTGTATTTATTTCCTGAAAATTATTTATTTATTTATTTTTATCTAGATTAATTTCCTAAAAACTGAATTATTACATTTCAGGAAATAAATATATTTGGAATTTGTGATAAATAAACAACATTCCATAAAACATAATTTTCAAGATTAAAGATAAATTCGTTAATTTTTTTTTCATCTAAAATTAAAAAATATCAAGAATAACTTTATATCTCAAATCAGATCTAAAGATATTAATAAGATTTACTTGAAAAAATATTTAGAACGAACTATTTTTTTTAACGACTTTTCTATTTCGCAGAAAATGTCATGATACTGTATTTCAGTCGAAAAAATTTTGGGCATTGACTTCAAAAAATTCAGAACTGGTCTTGTCTGAATTTATCACATAGAAAATTATTTCATGATTTGCATTAATTTATTTTTTCTAGTTGAAAGAACATATATGAATGAATTAATAAGTTAAAAGAAAATATTTGGCGTTCATTATTTGATGTCCTTAATTTTCTATTCAAATTTCATTCTACCATATCATTATTCTTCCCTCTTTTATAAATTCTTTAATCATATGCAGATTTTATCTCATCAGTAGTAACCTATATTCCATATAATAATTAATTCATAATTTTAGAACAAAGAGATTTATCAATAAATATTGAAAATGATATAAACCATTTGTGGTTTTTATTGTCAAAAAGATGAAATTCATCTAAGATTTTTTTTAATGAAGATCAGAGTCCTACAATAAAATTATTGAAAATAATTTCAAAACATTGTCTTAATTAATAGCCTATAATACAGTATACAGTAAAACATTGAAAACATTTTATTAAATAGAAATAATATAAAATAAGAATCAACCGGGAATTAATTCCAGATTCTTGCTATAATAAATTGGAAAAAAATTAATATGGTAATTTATCATTTAATAAATTTAATTAAACTAAGTTCCAAACTATTAAAAATATTTTTTGATTAAATAATCATATCATTCACTGAGATTTACGATCATTAAAATCTCGAATAGTATATTCGTTTTTAAATCTAAAAGTTCTCAAAACTCTTTAGCTACAAATATATTGAGAATGAAATCATTTACAGTGATATATGTAATATTGATTTTAAATTTTTCATCCTAAATGATATTTTGAGCCATTACAGAAACGATCATACGCTAATAGTCCGATCTAATCAGCGATTAGGTGGGAAGTTCAAATGTTTAAAAGTCAAAATCATAGTTTATTATGATAAAGATATGCCTATATATACATATATATTTGTGTTGAAATATTATCAGTTCCAATTATTCTCTGTTAACCTAACAGCATTCTCGTTTCGATATATTTGATAAAGATAGTAATTAACTATAAAGTTAACTGTAAAGAACGCATCTGAAATGATAATGAAAGCTATTAAATAGGGACTAAGACAATCACAGAGAACGCTTAAATCCGTACTAAATGATGTTCCAGTAATTGAACTAAACAATGTTTCTCTTTGATTAAAGTTTTGTTACTGCTGTAAATCCGTCTAAATGATTCACTTTTATGTATTTAGTATTAAAGAACGAGTAAAAAATTTAGTAAAAATTGACTACATGAATTAAAAATATAGTATTCGATAATTTTCTACTTTATTTATCGCATCGGAAATCTTTGCTTGAAAGCAAATATAGCAGAAACTTTTAATGATCACTTTTGCTGGTATAATCTTAATCGTTATTAACAAAGACGTGAAAAGAAAAAGTAGATGCTGTATTTAGGTTGCATTGTATTTGGGACATCCCTACACATAATACGTTCCACATAAAACCGGTCGCACCCTACACGTATATACATAAGGGTGAGACAGTCGCCAATATGATAGCATTGGCGCCGGTCAGAGTGTTTAGATTATGTAAAATTTATCTTATACTCTGAATTTTGTTATTCATATTTGTTATATCTAAAACAAATAGAAAAATTTTATTTTA
Organism: Androctonus mauritanicus; assembly: GCA_011317285.2. NCBI lineage: Eukaryota > Metazoa > Arthropoda > Arachnida > Scorpiones > Buthidae > Androctonus > Androctonus mauritanicus. The sequence continues at coordinate 25,294 of WUQG02145447.1, read as the reverse complement.
ATTTATAAATTTAAAATTGTCTTTATTTATTAAGAAATTCTTGATTTTTCCGATTAAATCACTAAGGCGATTTCTATAATTCTATTTATCCTCTTTTTGTTTTATTTAATTGGAGTCGTTTCTGCCAAACTTTCTTTGTCAATCTTTCGTGCTGCCATCTAGGATTTGAAAAAGGAATATTTTAAATAATATCCTATCTATAAATGATGATGATGATATGAATCTATCTCATAAATTAAGTTATATTAATTACCCTATTAAATTTATCCTAAATTATTCTCCTTCTCCATTAAAAAGTGTGATATCTCTTCATTAAATTTTATAGAAAAAACATTTGTTTGGATATCTTCGGATAAGCTACACATTCGTTTTAAATACTTTTATATCTAACAACAGCAGATTTATTATTTATTTTTGTATAGATATTATTTCATAAATATATAACTCATTACCTGTGGATGCAGAACATCCTGTAGATTTTTAAATAACTTGTATGCTTTCCTTTTAGATATGATAAAAATTAATCTCATAGAAAAATATACAAAAGTTATACATCCTTAATCTTCCATCATCCTGTTTTAAAAAATTATAGAATATAAATCAGTGAAGTCCAGAATGTCAAAAAGGAAATCATTCACTTTTGATTTGTTCGCAATCTACAAAACAGCCGTCGATAAGTAATCTTGACTGTTTAAATGCCAACTGTAAATTGTTTAGTATATTTATAACTGGATAACTGCTATATAATACAGCGAATTCAATCTAATATTTTATAAATTAAAGTTAATTTTATAATATCATTTGCTGAATATTTTGAATACTAAACCGTATAATTGTTTGTTTAGAGAATAAATATCACTCAACTATTAAAAATATAATTGTATTTTTGATTTTAATTAATACATAATTTTAAAATATACACTATAGAGATTCCTCAGAATACATTAATTAAACCAAACAAAATTACTACAAGTTTCCTATTTTAAGAAAAATCACAAGAATATATATTAATTAAAATAACAATGTTAGGATAATTAACTTTTTTTTTCAAATTTTACTTAAATAAATTTGCTAAAAGGCATTTCAAACGAAAATCTAAAGAAGATTTTATCATGACCTTTCTGCAATCGATCAGAAAGCACGTGTTTTCATCGAGGGAGGCTGCCATCATTAAACTTATGGATGTGATGTCCTTTCGTAATATTATATTCTTAAATATTAAGCTTTAAAATGTAATATAATATGAATATATGACTTTCTGTGCATATCTTAACTTTTTCTTTAAGAGAATCTTATTAAAGAAAACTTCATGAAAGATGTTTTTCTTTTATTTCGAAAATTGAATCTATTAGAACAATTCTATTAGAAATTAATGTGTATAAATGCGTGTAATTTGGTATCATAGTATGCAAGTCGAGTCCCTTTGGCTTCAGTTGAACACATTCATTACATATATTCAACTCCCAAACATTTATTCGTTCCAAAATTGCTATAAATGCAATAAATGTCTAATTCATGATTATCATAAATAACGATATTTTAAACCAAATGGACATTTCAAACTCTAGAGTTCATTTCGTTCGATATATAAAAGAGAGTTAATTTTCGAGTCAGTTCCGTTCGGCCAATAAGTAGTAAATACAGTACTGTATAATGTATTGTGCCCGAGTCTGAGAATAGAATTTTATTACGAGAGAAATCTATCTAAATAGAAAGTGTTGAGGGAAGAAAGATCCTCTAAAAATAAGAGGTCCTTAGAGGAAAAGTTATTTTACGATAGGATGCACAGAAAGTCATATATCTCCAAAAATAGCTTTACTTTTCTACTATGATAAACACGTGGTTCTCTTGGTCAACTTGCTAAGAGAAGTACTATAGCATGTAGACGGTTTATCACACAAGAAACATTCGGACAAACATATTATATATGAGGCCTTTGAAATTAGATTGCTTTAGATGACTTTTTGAATTCACTCAAGCATAATTTGAATGAGATTGATCTAATTGGTATTTGGTAAGACACTGCATTATCAAATTCTTTATAGACCTCGACTAAAACTAATAGAATGAAAACCATATTTGAAATAAATGTATGATTAAGTTGATATATTGAAAAATATATAGGATACTATTATTTATAGGTTACATATACTTTTTTTTCATTCATATCTATAACATTCGAAAAGAGTGAAACTTTTTATATAAATCAACGTATAATACCATTTTATATTAGATAAATTGCTTGAATTTAACAATAAAATTATTAGTAAAATAATTAATATCGAATCGAATTTGTATATCTTACGTTCCAATAAGATACGCTATTTTATAAAAGTAAAGAGAGTACAAGTACAGATATACTACTGATTATATTCTTGAAAAATTTGATAAATTTATTGTTTTTTTAAGTTAATTATGTTTATTTAAAACTTTTGGAATTTATATTAATTAAGATTCCAATACTTGAAAATTTAATCAGTTAAAATAATATTTAATTTATTCAATTTAATCTAAACCAGACTTTTAGATTGAAAAATAATTTCTAATGATATCATTTAAATAAGAAAAAAATTATGTATGTTTAATTGATACAATCACTAATATATATACTGTATTTACAAACCAATTTAATTATTCTATTAATTTTTTAAATAAAATTAAATAAAACTTCATTTAGATTTATATAAAAAAGTTATTAACTTATATCTCTGAACATTCTTTTCAAAATTGAAGCAATTACATAAATCTACTTGAAAAATATTACATTAACTTCTTTTTATCAAGCATTAAAAGAAAATGAGATACAGTTTATGTTTTGGATTGAGAAATTACATTCAATAGTTAAAATTAAATACAGTACAGTAGTCAATAATAAACAGCAGTAATTTTTTTCCTTTTATTTAATATTTAAAGTTTAATTTACATTATTTAGTCGTCGTTAAATTTTATTGATTCATTCAATGAAATTTAAATCAATTGCTTGAATACTCGTTTTAAGAACGATACTATAATTCCTTGATTTAAGAAAAGATTACATATCAAAATATATATCTTTTAATAAATTTTTCATTACATTTTTAAAGAATAAAACCTCTACTAAATTTTATAATAAATATATTATACTGTTTTCCATTTCTGTATTTATAAATAGAGATTTTCTGGGGATTAATATTTTAATCCAGTGATGCAAAGAATGCATATAATAAATAATGCATAAAATTTTTTAAATAAAATTTAAAAAACTAAAACAATTTTTCTATAACCTGCAATACGATCCATTGTTTTGCTTTTCATTTATTTATAATAGCACTTGGTTTAAATTAACTGTAATTAGCCATTAAACTAATTTCACTTCATTCTAAATAAATTAGTGCTACTAGGGTAATTTGTACTAACATTTAATTGTTATTTATTAGATTCTAGCTGATTGTTTTTTTTTTTTTTTTTGATATATTTTTCGTTATGATGAATTTTATTTTAATTTTTAAACGTTATTTTCATATTGTTTCATTTATTATGAATTGAGCGGTGAATGGAAGAATTACTATGGCTTCAAGCTTTCATTTAAAAATTTAATATATAAAATGAAGTAAAAATTTAATAAATAAAATTAAATAAAAGTTTAATATTTAATTCATTAAAGAAAAATATCATTTTTAATGCATGTATAAAACTAATATCGACGAAAATATCATTTTAAGATAAAAAATAGTAATAATAATAAACATGCAATTTTGGAAAGAACTAATCGCCTATTTTCCGAATGTTTTTTCATTTTAGAATGATTAAAGATGAAAAATTATTAATATACTATAAATAATAAATACTATTTTTACGGCACATATGTTAAATATAAAAATCTATTGAATAGTTCCATAGTTATTAAAGAGAAATTTAAGACTGAATGTCCGTCATTTTTAAACCGACGAATCTACAGAATTAATTAATTTTATTTCAAATTTGATTTTAATAGCTTGACCATCCTGCTAAATTTTATAAAATTTATTCAAATACAGTAATTCAAACTTTATTAGAAGTTTAAAATTTGATCGTTGTCATTTTAAACACTTATAAAGTGACGTATCATTGCGATTATCTTCAATCATTCAATCCTGCTAATTTTATAAAATCCAATACAATAAATAGTTCAGATTAGTAAAAAGTATCGCAGTCCGCCATTTTTAAATAGTTGAAACTAGGAGATTAAATGACGCGGCATCAAATTTATATTTAATGAAATGTTATCAAATTTCATGAAGTCTATTAATAAGTTCAAAAGGCGAAGTTGTTATTTGATGGATGCAGACAATGGATAGACACAATGGCGATTTTATAAGTTTCAGAAAGTAGACTAAAAATAAAAGTATTTAATTATATTGTAATTAATATTAACTTCCTTACAGTAAACCTTTCATTAAGTTTAAATGATTTAATAAAATCCTAATGAAACAAAATTCATTGAAAATATCAAATAGATGTAGGCTACAATAAGCATATTGTAGTAATGTACAGTACATCTCAAATTTATAAAAAGGAAATTATCTATAAATATTCAATATTTATCGAATATAAATGATAAATTAAATTTTTACTGATTTGTTAATTTTATAACCTGGAAGAAAAATCTGAAAATATAAGCAATATTAAGTTTCGATGTAGACATGCTACTTAAAAATTCTTATTAGGAATTTATTTTGCATTTAAATTGATGCACAATTATAAGTAAATTATATTAATATTGTTAATTAAAATAATTATGAATGTATGACTCATAACGCTAAAAACCCGGTAACAGATATTTGATATGATAAAACCTGTGAGCCATTCTTGCCTTGGGCAATAATATAATAGCAGGTCACTGTTCTTACCGGTCGAGAATTATACCCGGTTTATATCAATGACCGATCAATGACGATAATGTCTGCTCATTTTGGATGATACTGATTGCCCATCAAACTCTTCTTCGAATGACCACTTTTATAAATTGCTTCTATACGAGGAGAAGGTTCAATTGTTCCAGGCATCAGTATTGATGTTTCTTCCATTGTGACTGCTCTGGTGACATGGTCTTTGTCGTCAGTTTTCTCTATGCGGCCTTCCTTATAAACATTTATCACGTCTTTGCATGGCATCTGACCAAATGAACTGTACTATTGACAGATAAGGATGGAGCAGAATTTTAAATAAGACGAAGCAGCTGCGATCGCATTTAATATCAAAAATAACAAATAATAGATTATATAGCTGAAACTACACTATATTTTCCCTGTAGGTTTAATATTTTTTTTTCTCTTAAACATTTAAAATAAAAAAAAATATATTATATATTTATATAATATATAAATAAATATATTATTATATTATGTATATATATATATATAATTTATATTATATATGTATATAATTTATATTATATATGTATATAATTTTATTATAGTATAAATATAAATTTTACAGATCGCATTTCTTCATATTTAATTATTTAAACATAAAGAATTCGATACATCGGCATTATTAATCGATTAAATTATTATTGAAATTTATTTTATATTATTAAAAAATAATAATAGTAGTATATTTTAACGATAAATATTGCATATTTATATATTGTGTATAAAATTTTTAAGTTTGTTGCAAAAAAAATTTTTAGATACACTAATTTGTTTTAGGTTTTTTATTCTTTAGAGCGATTTTGAAAAAAAAAAAAAACAGTTTTAAAGAATAATAAAATTCAATAATAAATTATAAATTTTATTGTTGGATTTTACGATATAACTTACTTGAAACTGTGTTTCTAAAGTGTTTCTGTAATAGCAAGTGAAGAGAAAATTGATGTTAAAAACATATCATTAAAAGAATAGTAAATATTTTGCAAATAAAATATTTTGTATTCTTTATATTATCAAAATTCAATAATATGCAGTAGTTCCTAAATTAAAAAATGAAACTTCACAATAACTTGCATAATTTCCCTTTCTAACATGCGTTTTGATCACAAAAGTCCTTTTTAACAATAATCAACATCAAGAATAGCATATCGCGTTTGCTTAAATTGGTTCTCAAAAATATGAAATGATATCTACATGCGTACATAAAACAAACATTCATATAGTCATAACTTATATGAAGTTTCTTCAAGAAAACAATGTTTCAAGTATTCACCAGGAAATATGAAAACATGTAAAAAAAATCACAATAATTCGATTCGAAATGTGATTAATCATATGATTCGTCTTTTCAAACATGATTAGTTTGTTATAATTTTATAAACATATAGTCTATAAAATTATAACAGATTAATCATGAAAAGTTTCGAATCGAGTTATTATGATTTTTTGCTTGCTTCCATGTTATTTATAGGCATATGTCTATAAGAGATTGAAAAATTAATAATGATTAGTGACGGGTATAATCAGATAAAAATTATAATTTCATTGTCAAATAACTATTAAATAGCTAGCAGATTTATATAATAGTTATTAATTTTCAAACTTGATATTATTATTATTCCTTTAAATATTAATAATTTACTGCTTATTAAATATCATTTGTATTTAAATCGATATTTTCTCGATATGAAATCAAATTTCGCACTACTTAAAAACGTTCTCAAACGAAATAGTCTTAATGACAAAATATCTTGAACTTTCATCGTTTTGTAATGGTTTAATAAACTATAAAAAGATAGTCCTGTATAATGCTAAGTTTATCTTCAATAGCACAACCATTCTACAGTTACATAAAAGTCTCTTAATTACTTCAAAAATCATTAAAGGAAACACAGACAGATACATAAGCCTCTTTTCTCTTTTAGAAATCTAGGTTAAATTTGTATTATCTACTAATAAATATTTACTTTCTTTGATAAAAATAATTAATTATTGTAATAATTATGAAAGTCATTAATTATCTATTAGATTTGATGCAAACTATTGAGAATGATAATGAATAATTCATTAACAATGAATGGGTTCTATTGAATAAGAACTGTCAAATTATTCGGTTATCTCCAATAACAATCTCATTAACAGAATGATCATAAGATTAATTTCATAAAATTTATTTATACTACACATTTCTTTTAACTGTAAATATTTAATTTAATCATGTTTGCTTTTATTCTTTATTTATTTAATAAATATAATTTGATATTTAATCAATAATTATATTAATATTAATAATTTTGCAATAATGAATTATATTAATTATCTATTAATTTAGTACAAACAATAACAATCGATTGATAATAATTGAATAATTCATTATTCCTCGATAGTTTAATCCCAAGATAAATGCCAATGTACTGTTTATTATTATTTATTTCTTTTTACTAAATAAAAATTATCACAATAACAAATAAAAAGAATTAAAAATATTCTTTCCTTTAATTATTTTTTCTATTAAAAATATATAATTGATATTTATTTTAAAATTTACTAGTAAAAAAAAAAAAAATGCAACGAAAACAAAAATATCAATAATTTCATAATTTAAATACGATTTAATAAAAATAACATTTGCTATATATAAAAAACAAAATTTTGCAAAATGTTTCTCAATTAAATTATTGATTTTAAATTGTAACAGCAACAGAAATTGTTGGAAAATTAAAATTATCAATAGTTAAAATCATCTAATGGTAGTTTATAGATAGTAAAAATCATTTGATACTACTCATCATTTCATGAGTAGTATCAAAATCAGATATCTAGGGAGGAAGACATGAAAATTTAAATTAACCATTTAAATTTTCATGTCTTCCCCCCTAGATGTTGCATTTTCAACAATAAAATTTTCAATACATATTTCTCATGTAATTTAAATTACTAGCAGATATATTGAAACTTTGTGTTAAAGAGAAAATAAGAATTGAATGGAAGCATTACTTGTAAATTAGCAACATCATTCACGTCTCGAAAGCCGATCGAACTTTCTATAAGAGAAAAAAAGTACGTGAAAATTCCACAAGTGATTAAACTTTTTGAAAGAACAGTTAAAAAAACTACAGAATAGCCTAGAAAACAAGTAAACGTTCTGCCTAGTTCTATATTCGAGAATGGATCTGAGGGACAATCAGATGGAGAGAAATGTTCACATTAAATTTGACTTATATATACTGTATATTTTACTAAAATATGCAATAAGAATATACGTAATAAATTGTGCATTTTAATATCTTATAATTTTTCATTAAAAAATAGTATAACTATTTTTATCATCTTAAAAAAAAAATTAAATCGTATAGAAAATAAAACTCTTACTATTTCTCAATGCGGTATAGAGTATCGAGAATTAAATGTCTTATAAAAAATAAAAGTTCTTTATTATTTGTAAAAAATATATATCTTGCAAAAACAAATACTGTATAGGTACTTGAATATTTTAATGATGTTTTTTATTTTGAAATATTATTTTATAAAAACAGAATGGTATTTCTATTTCATAAATAATTAAAACGATGCAATTACTAATAAATAACTATGCTCTTGTGAAAACAAAATATTAATTATATAGTTATCATGTATCATGTGGCTCTGTAGATTTTTAAATTTTGAAAAAATAATCTCATACAAAAAAAGATTACTCACCAAACTTAAACAAAGATTACTCTGATTAACAAAGATGTATCATAACTTTTAAACTTTGCATATGAAATTATATATATCTAATAAGATTTTAGACTTGGTCTAATCTTAATTGGACCAATAATGTTAAAAAATTAACATTTAATTTGTTTATCTTTTCACTAGATGGCATTAGACGTTAGAGCATAGAATAACACACAGTAACTCATCTGCATTGTTCTTTTAATTATTAAAATAGTTTTTATGCTTATTTAGTTACGAAAAAAGAATGAATTCCATACACAATAAATTAATTTCATTTAAATACACTATTACACAAGTATCGTCGAATATCCCAATTAGTAATATTGCAAGATTTTATATTTAAGGCAAACGCCGCAGTAATCGGCATGTTAAGGAACAGTCTTGTGTTCAAAGAACCGTCATATCATATTTGTTATACGTATTTGTGAATACATGTGTTTAATGACATCAGCGGTTCATCGATTAAATAGGGGAATCATTGAAATTTAATGATGTTTTGTTAGATTTAATAAAAATGTGCAAATAAGAAGAAAATTCGTTATTCGTACAGCTCAGAATTTTTAATGCATTACAGTAGTGATCGACATCTTGTGTTTCAGTAATCATTGGGATGGGAATCACAGGGTTATCATAGATCGCGAATCGGTCCAATCAAAATCTTAATATTTTGACATAAATTCAGAAAGTGTCGATTACTGCGGCGTTTACCTTATTGTAAAAGAAACTAATTTAATAATTAATATTTATCTTTTAGATCTTTAAAAATGTGAAAATAAATAAAAGGGGTTTGATTTCAAGTTTTTCATATGGTAAATTACATTTTATTTATTGATTGAAAATCTCTGTATGGTCCATGTTGGAATCGCTTCGTTTTAATAAACTGAAACTAGATTCTATCCTTAATATTACATTAATATTGTATAAATACGATATACGATCATACAAGTAACAGACCATCGAGTTTTTAATATAAATACAGTATTAAAAACATATTTTGATGTTTACATTAAAAATTCAATTATATATTACTAAAAAATTGAATATATAAAGTACAATATTTGCATATTATTATAACAATACGAAGTTTAATCCGAGATATTATTGATTCTTTTATTTCTTCTCACTAGTCAGTTGTTTACGATTACATTAGTCACGAAGCAATGATATGACAGTTCTTTAAGTTATTTTTATAACTAACCTTGGAACTCTCTTTAAAAAAGACAAATGAATGATATTATCAAATAAAATAATTTATAAAACTGCAGATACTCTCATATAACTATAAAAAATATATACATATTATATCAGTGGTGGCGAACCTTTTAAGGAAGCGTGCTAAATTTTTGTAAAAAGTACCTCTGGCGTGCCGATCTAAATGCTAACTTAATTAAAAACAATATATCAGCTCCAAGTTTTGCGTGCCCAAAAAATTTTCCGGCGTGTCATAGATTCAAGGATAGAATCTAGTTTCAAATGCTATATATCATCGATTAATATATGAAAATAACTAAATATACTGTATATTTAATTATTTTCTATATTTTAATCGATGATATATAACATTTGTTGAGCTTAATCTAATGATTGTCAATAAGATATTATAATACAGTATCTTATTCTCAATTAAATTATTGATTTTAAATTGTAACAGCAACAGAAATTATTGGAAAATTAAAATTATCAATAGTTAAAATCATCTAATGGTAGCTTATAGATAGTAAAAATCATTTGATATTACTCGTCGTTATTAACCATTTAAATTTTCATATCTTTTTTCCCCCTCTAGATGTTGCATTTTCAATAATAAAATTTTCAATTCATATTTCTTATGTAATTTAAATTACTAGCAGATATATTGAAACTTTGTGTTAAAGAGAAAATAAGAATTGAATAGAAGCAATTACATATAACAACAACAATATATACAGTACAAAAGCAACAATACATACAGGAATGTATATTTTGTGACTTTTTTAACTTTCATTACAATTATGTATGACAACAATATCATATATATATATAAGTTAACAAATTGATTTTAGTAGTACTGTCACAAAATAATTTATTATATAAAACTAAAGGTTGACAAAAAAAATCAAAGTAATTCTTGATTTTTGAATATTTTAATGTTACCATTAAAATATTCTATTATCGCTTCGGATGATTTGTGTTTATTTTTTGTCTGTTTTGTTTGAATTTCTATAATCCCTCTTTTTTCAATATAATTTTGCATCCTTAATCTTTATTAATTTAATTATATAAATATTGGATGTTTAGACAGTAACATTTTGTTTTTCCAGTACTTTGATTTTAGTTCAATTAATAGTGCTACTATAACAGTCGATATAATGTCGTAAGTTTTGATGATATATGGTTTAAATTTTTTTCTTATATTTATTTAGAGTACAATAACACCCCGTTTAACGTGGGGATACATTCCAAAAAACCAAGCTCTAAATGAAATAGCGTTAAATGAAGTCATCTTAACACATAAATAATGGAGATAAGAACAGGAAAGTGAATAAAAAATAAACGTATATTATCTTTATGTATTATGTAATTTATGTATTATCTTACTCATTTGTATATTTAAATACAAATGAGTAAGATAATACATAAATTCCACATAAATGCATCAGGCTTTTATTTTGATTAATATTCATTTAGTAAACTTTTTTAATGATGATTTATTTACACGAGTATTATTTTTCTTTACATAACCATTTATTATATAAATTTATTCTTACCATTATGATTTTTTATAATATCAAATCAAAATTCAAATATTTGCTACTAAAAAATATTTTTTTAATTTCAAAATTTTATTAAGAAACTGTTTTTTTTTCTATTCTTATTGCAAGTTTAATATAAATTCATTAAATGACTCTCTAATGTCTCAGTTTTAAGAGTTTTCACACTAAAAATACAATACCAAGGTAAAAAAACAAATTGTTTTGTCAAAAAATATGCCTCGTTGCCAAGATAACTTGTTTAAAAACAAATAACATTTTTGAAGTCATTACTTTGAGAGAGAAAAACATTTCTTTCTGGCAACAAAATTTTTGAATCATCTCTTAAAAAAAGAGTTAAATTAAATAATGACAAATAAATTTCTAAAATAAAAAGAGCTCTTTGATTAAAATTACAAAAAAATATTTTTCATTTGTAAATATATAAGTTTTGATTTGATATTATAAGAATTTAACTCAATATAATATAAATCACTGTTACTGGAATTTAGAAAAAAAGAGTATAATACAGTACGTTATTAAATAATATAAAGCCCATATATATTTATTGGAAGTAATCTGAATAAAGATAATTGAATTAATAATAATAATAATAATAATAATATAGATATATAATAAAATAATAAACAAAAAATTTCTTCAAACTAAAATTTTTTATAATTTTTTAATTAAGAATGCAACTTGTTAAATCATTACGATTTAATCATAGAGGTATAATATACCTCTATGGATTTAATGAAATAAAAATGTCTTCTTCAGTCAAAGAATGGATGCATTATAAGTTTTTTAAAATTTTTAATTCGTTAAAAGTACGTTCGCAGGAAACTGCGATAACGTACAATGTCAAAAATATTTTTAATGCGATATTTAAGATTTGAATAAATATTTTGAAAAAATAATTCATATACCGGTATATTTTTTGCATAATATGAAAGACATATATATAATTTAAACTTTCAAAAAAGAACTATACCTTAAATAAGATAATGCCAAAATAAAAATTTTATTTAGTAGAATGCAATTTAAAAAAAAAGGCAAAAATTTTACAGATTTTTAACTAACGTATTTTCTTTAAGCTTTGAATTTTACAAATAAATAATTGATAATAAATAATCTTAAAATTGCAAAATTATTCTTTAATAAATTAATTATCAAGAAAAAAGTTATTTGCAAAAACATCATGAAAAAATTTCCCAAACAGAAATTTAGACATTTTTACAAATAAATAAATAAAGTAGATTACTATAATATAAAATTTTATATAATAAAATAAAAATAGCAAATTATATATAAATATTTATATTATTTATCTCATTTGAAATGGAAGTTAAGATTGAAGAAAGAAGATTAAGTTCATCTTTCAAGATTAAAATTAGGATGAAGATTATCAATTTACATTCTGGACTGAATACTGTAGTGAAATGTAAGAAAATTTAGAAAAGTTCAGGATGCGCTAAAATATATACGTCTCAATGATAATATTACATTTCAAAAGCATCAACAATGCTTATCAATATTGATTCGAAGATAACAAATGTGTTCTTCATCTTCGCACAATCGTGCCTCCATTCGACTATCCAATCGGAAAATTAAAAGTAGCCATGTGACTGTAGAAGCCACTGCAGGTGTGAAAAAAAGAGTAAACTTGAATAAATTACTGAAAAGGTAATGATTAATGATTTTCTAAACAAATATCTACAACTTTAAAGCATTAAATTTGGTTCCAAACTCATCCATTCTCCTTATTTCTAACACAATGAAATCGAATACAGTATATAGCAAACTCAATTATAGTAGACTCATTATCTGGTCGCGCTTTAAACCGGAAACAATTTCTTGGAGCTACGGGCAGAAATAAAAACTAAAAAAGAATAAGTCATTCGGAAGAAAAATGCTTGAAATTGCAATAAGATATATCGAATAGCAAGATAATTCATCTACTATTGATATAATTCTTTTGAAGCAAAATCACGCCAATTTTTGATAAGAATTTATCAAAAATTGGCGTGATTTTGCGTCAAAAAACGAATTTAAATCATAACGGCAAGCGAAAACTACTGATTTTTTTTTATCTAAGGAAATGTCATTTAGATAAAATTTATAAATTATAAATTAAATAAAAAAAAAAATATCTATACCTCGGAGGCATATAACACTATGTCCAATTTTTTGAAATTGGACATTATATCCTATGCCTCCGAGATACAGATATATAAATTTTTCTTTTTAATTTACAACTTATAATTAATATTTGCATGTGTTTTCGGATTATTGTCATTCGTTTATTTAACCTGAGGTCTGATCCCATAGGACCGGTTAACCGGGATCTACTGTATGTATAAATTTATTATTAAAAAGAAATTAAAAGATGTTCAATACTAACAGTAAGACCAATATTAACAATTATTTTTGAAGGATGTACATATTCAAAAACCAAAAACTATTATTTTATATCGAATTCATTAGTTTTCCGTCTGGAAAATTTGTTTATCAATAATAAAGTCCAGTTTTGCCATGCCTTTAGTTATGAATCTGATTTCGGATTATAAATATTTTCAAATTAAATATTCTTCCTTATATTCCAGCTGTTTCTGATAAGTTATACGTTCCTTAAGTTCATTTTCTTATACGTTAATATTGTCATTGTTATATAGCAGTGGTATTCAATCTTTTTTATTATGCGAGCTATTTTTCTATATCAAGTTATTCAGCGATCTACTCTCATATATACATATGTAGATTACGTTCCCTCACTGATATCTGATTACGCATAACTATGCAGTTAAATGTGCTCATTCACTTTGGAGGACCCTCTTTCCCAGTCCTAAAAACTTTATTTGTATATTTAAAATTTATTTATCATTTTTAATTATTTTAATACAACAAATAAAACAAATATATTGGAATAAAATATTTATCCCTCTATTTTGGAAAACCAAAGCTAGTAAAACAACAGATTGATTACAGATTCATAAGTTACAAGAAATGTAGACTGATTAAAAAAATTAATGTGAAATTTGGCATTACTGTATTTGGAGCTCGCAACATTTTCATAGTCGGGTTGATATGAAGAAGTGGCCAATCGCAATCATCCAAATGATCATTTGTAATTTGACTTCTTAATTTTTTATGACGTTCATATTTGAAAAATCGAATTCTGACAAATATGTTAATTTGAAACACAACAGAATATTTCGCACAATATCAGTTAATATTGGAAACTTGTTATGTGTATGCTTCTAAATGTCAAGAAATTATTGATTTGAAAATTTTAACGAAAAATAATAAATAATAGCAATACACTTGAGAATTAAAAAAATAATACAAAATAATGATAAATAAATTATGTTTTCAGTTTTAATTAAATTTATAGGGAGGAATAAACAAGAGGTCGATTAAAAATCGTTCCGCAATCTACGGTTTTTTTTCAACAGATGACGCCACTTTCCATTCTAGTAGAATACTTAAGTGACGGGGCGAAACAAGCCCTTACCACTCCCCTGTGGGTAGGGGTTAGAATTTACCCACCGTCCGACCCCGCGTGTCGTAAAAGGCGACTAAAGGGGTCTCATACCATTCGGTGGTTGACGCGTCCGTCACTGGGGCCTCATTCGCGGGTCCATACACGGAGCCGGGACTGCTGGCGGTGCCCAAGTCCGTCACTAGGGTCTGCGATGAGGCCCCATACGGACAACGGACCGCCCGGCGGACACGTCCGCCGCGCACCAATTTTCGAACCAGTCTCTCTCGTATTCGGAGGAAAAAGCCCGTTCTAAAACCTCCATATTAACTCGCGAATAAAAAAAAAAAAAAAAAAAAAAAATAGCCATGGAGTTTGTTACATCCCCTCAGAGAAACCGAAGCTTCCACCACGATCAAAGACAGTCCATATAAGCTCGAAGTTGCTCAGTTCTGAGATTGATACCATTAAGACTTCTAGCCTTCAGGCTTTGGGATTTTAGATTCTTTTAGGGTGATTCTATTCCACGCAGAGCATACAGCGGACCAATTCTTAATCCCTACTCGTAGGGATTTGGACGGTCGGCTGACGAACAGCAGAGCTCCCTCGCAGAATATAGAGGGTGCAGTCTGTTCTCACTAACTATATGTATTTATTCATTTGGGACAGCATTATTTGGTACCCGGACCGTCAATCAGATGCTCGGACACTGCAAGGACACTCACTCTACAGAAAACCATCTGAGATTCAAAAAATGAACGAATTTCCTTTGACGTATCTCACAGAAGAGTGCAGGTTCCCCAAGCTTGACTTACCATGCGCTATAGGAACACCGGCATGTGTCTGCATAGGCATAAAGCACGTGCAAGAATATCTTGGTAAATCCAGACTAAGAGTTCAATGTACTTCCTTTTAGTGTACCAGATACTATGAATGTATCGACACAACTGTTAAACAGATATAGACATAATGCCTCTCTGCACAAGTTCCCCGCCACATCAAGGCGGGCCCTCCCGGAGAGGAATTCGGTATGCCTATTAGTATATAATAATAAAAAATACATAACTTTATTAGTGTAGTATTGACAATAATACTATCAAATTATTTAATAGAATTTTTTGATATTCAACATAATAGGTTATACCATAAAAGATAATTTTGATGCATTATATTTATATATGAGCTATACTTCAAATTATCCGGGGTTTGTTATTTGTCGTCTAGAATCTCTAGATGTTTTATTTTAGAAACGATGTCTAAAGTTTTTTAAATGTCCCAGATTAATTTAATTATATATTAGATAATTGGCGATCAAAATTAGAATCAAATTAAAATTATAAGTATTGCAATAATTTCTTGCTGAAAATGAAAACATTTGTTGTTTCATTTTTCAATAAATAATAGAATATTAGAATATATGTGTATATGTATAAATATATGTAATTTGTTTTATTAATATTAAATGCATATTGCCCATAATTCCGATTTTTTTTGAGCATTTTGCGGATTATCTGGGGAATTGGTTATCCGGGGAATTAATTCTCCTTCTACTTGGTTAATCGGAACTCTAATGTATTTTAATTTCTGAAATGTAACCCTTTCGAAAATAAAAGACATGTTCGTAAAGTAAATTGATTTTAGTTCTCTTCAGGATTACTTGTTAAATACATACTGTATAATCTGTTTCACCTTAATTTCGGTCTGACGTCATGAAATGACGTCGCCCTGTGGTCTAGGCACCTAACAAGTAAAAATGTGTTCCTCCGCCAATAGATATTTTAATGTATAAGTAGGAATTATTATAAGCGAATGTTAATCGCAGTTTTCTTAAAAACTTTTACGTATTTTTGATAGGTTTAATAAATTTTATTACTACGAGTATTTAGAAATTATTCACGAATTATTTTAATAAGGTAATTAAATTTTGAAAATTGTCGTTACGAGACACCACTTAACTCCGCTACCAAATCAACGATGTCTCTTACTGACTTATCTGGATGTTTTTCTATTAATTTGCCGTAAACGTTAAGTACAACCTGCTTCGTTTCACTATGGAATATTCTTTCTTCTTTTCTTTCTATTCTATTCCTGGAGGTTATAGTTGACCTTTGTCTATGGCATATTTTTCCTCTGAAGTTTAAATTCACGTAGCAAGACGCCATGTTGAATTATGCTATAATCTCGTCTACCGTCGTTAGCTCTAATTGTTTTTCCTCTTTAACTTTAAAATTTCATTTTTTTCATTATTAATGCTCTATGAAGGAATTAACAATGTTCGCGAGGGTTTTGTATTCGCCAATATTCTATTTAAATGGTAAATATTGCGCTCTGCTGACGTTTATAAGATCTTCGGTTGCTACGTCAGACCGACGTTAAGGTGAAACAGATTATAGTAACGTCACAAAACAGCACATACGCATCAACAATCTATGAGATGTACAACTTCATTATGCTATAATATTGCCGTAAAAATGATGAAATCGTAACATCACATGCTGCTTAAATTAACATTAAAATTACATACAAACATGATTACATATTTAAAATCAATGGATTTTAAGTATTTTAATAAATAATATAGTAAAAATAATGCTTTTATATAATACAGGCACTTTTTATATGATACGTGGAGGTTATGATATGGTGTAGGTTTAGGATGCCCCGTAGAACACGACATCCTAAAACTACACCGGTTTGAGAGTGGCAGAAATCTTGTATAACACGTGGAGTATTAAGTACATTTTAAAACTTTGTTTTTTTTCTTTTTACTACATTATACATAAATTAAAAATTTTCCGGTGAGTATTATTCAAACTTTTTTAAAGAAATGATAATTATGTAGATGATAACTGTAAGACGACTTTCGTTAAATCGCCGTCGTTGCGGTTTAAATTCAATACTGTATATAAATTTCCAATTTTCATTTTACAACCGACCCGATTTCCGAAGAAAATATTATTTAATATATATTAATATATAATATTTTTAATGAAAATTGCTTTAATAAAGATGTTTTTCTTAATTATAAAAATATAAAAGCATTTTTTTTTTAACTTTTGGAACCTAATCTTTTTTGTACTAATTATCTGTTTCGTATAACACGGCATTTTTAGGAACCAATCTACCATGTTATAGAGGATTACCTGTACATTGTGATCAATAAAATTTATAATTTCATTTAAACTACTATAATTAAAAAATTATTACCTAGTAGGTGTGCTTGACTCTCATGATAACATAACAATTGACACAAAAAATTTATTATGTGCAAGAAATTCCTAGGCAACGTTGCCTGCACTGGTTAATTATATAATAAATAATATAGAGATACAATACATAATAATTATGGTAATATTCTCACAATGCTTCCATATAAATTATATTCATTATTTGTTCATTTTGTGTGCGGAAATCGTGGCTGGACAGAAACTCAAATGGCAAAAGCTCATAGAACAAGTACCCAAACACAAAATTTCAATGCACAAGAGTCCATGTGTACAAAACCTCATTGAATAAAAGCGTGTACTGTATATATTTACTATCATAATTGATGTTAAACATTACAATCAACTTTTAATTTATTTAAAAAAAAGATGAAGAGTTAAATTAAATTATGAAATAAGTTATAAAGATTGTGTTTCTTAGATGGTGATATAATTTTTAATCAATGTAAAGAATTTATTTAAATACTGTATAAACATTTAAAAATTCAATTGCTTTTATAGTTACGAAGTAATTTCATTATTGGAGATTTGCCAGAGCGTGGAAATATTTGGGCTTGTCAATATTTACGTTGTATTGTTGCACTATATTATGTATACGCTGATGTAAATTTTCATATTTTCTTCTTTTTTTCTGAACGAGCTGTTTATAAATTAGTGTTTAGGACGAGTTTCTGATATGTAGATGTGGATTACTATATTTTATTAAGCCACTGAAATTTAGATTTTAAGTTTTGTTGTGTTATTTTTCATTTTTTAACTCGATATATCTAATTTATTGTCAATTTGATATTTATTATATCTTGCTTTAAGCAATAAGTTATAATAGAATATATGATTTTATTTTATACCTTATATATTTATATATTTTTTATGGTTTTATACTTTATATTTAAAAAGTTGATTAAAAAAAATGGATGTAGCACGAAAACAAATATAATTGTATCGAGATTCTCCTATATGATCATAACACACTCTATATAATACATATAAAATAACTATTTAATAGGGAACTTGTAAATGATATTAAATTAAACTTCCCAGTATAAGGTCTTGCGATTAGATTTATACATTTTTCAAAGTTATAGAACAATTGTTTAATGATAGTAATAAGAAACACACGTTTTTCGTTTAGTGAGATTTTATACATATACTGTAGTGTGGTTTTTTTATTTTTGAATTTTGTCCTATGGCTTTTTTCATTTCAGTTTCTGTCTCGGCACCTTGAGGAACTATAAATGTTTTTGCTTCTAAAACTTTGAAAAAGCCACATACAATTGATCATAGGGGAAAAAAGAATCAATATTTAATTAAGTGAACACAGCAATTTTTAAGGATTGTCTCTGAGCTTTTTTAATAATATCATTGCAAAATATTATCGGAAACTGTAATGCAACATTTTTTATATTGGACAGAAAAATCTGTTAGAATCAAATTTATATGCGGAATGAAAACACTTTCTCCAATTAAACAACCAGTATCCATTTGCATCAAATTACGTCTTAATAATTTTATATAAATCCTTGTCGCATAAATGTGAAACATGTAAAATTTTAAGTATTACTGGAATTCTCACTTTTATCTTTAATTGTGAAAAGGTAATACTGATGAATTCTGTGAATTTAAAGATTCTACAGGTAAATGATCTAGCTTCATCAATATCTGCGACTATATCTACTGATCCCTCCGCATCAAAACAATCCACGATCTGTCCATTTATAGAATTCTGTCATTTTTAAGAGTAGGATTGCTCGCTCATAAAACTATTGGATAAATTTCTCATTTATATTATTAATAAATTTATAGGAATACACTTGAATTTAATCATTCTAGTGCAATTCCAATATTTTCTTAGCAGAAATATTAACTATTCAATTTGGTATAGTTCCATTACAGTACTTAAGATAAAACCAGAAAATTCAGTTGCATCAATGACATATATGTCGTAATAAGCAGCGAAACCATTTCAGAGTTCATCATGAACGTTAGTGATATCATCTCGGGAATGAGAAATGATGATCGATGGATAAAAGTATGGAGAAGTGGAACTTGGAATCGATCTCGGCAAGTAATTGTCCGATGACGAAATGGCTAACAATACAATCTGATCAAAAATAAATAAAATGATATTTTTAATACTTGAAAATGTTTTTTAAGTTTTTTGAAACTCATCAACTTGAATGCAATTATTATTTGAAAACGTTATTTCTGACATTGAAATGTGACAACACATTGCTTCCTCTTACACGATGTCGTATATCATCAGGTTCCTTCCGTTAGTGCGTTTCGACATTTATGGTTCCTCCCAGAAAAAGAATAAGTTTTAAAAATAACCTTTCATAATAATAGGAAAACGTATTTAAGAATTACATTATAAAACTTCCGAAATATTTCATAGAAATAGACATTACGATAAATTTTGCAATTGAAAATTAATACAGAACTGTATTTTAATATTGCATATGATAATTATTTTCTTAATTTCAAAGTCCAATAAACTATATAATACAGCGTATATATACGCATTATGAATGTATTTATATAAATATAAAGGTCAAGACCAAGGCAATTCTAAAAAAAATAGATGGATTGGCAATATTAGTAAATTTATTTATTTTTTTCTGCTTAATGCAAAAGTACGAAGTTTTCTTTTTGAATTATATCATCGGTTATTAACTCAATACGGAAAAGATAATTTTTTAAGAGATTAGAACTGGTCAAGGATGAACGCTTATCATAGTTTAAGGGGGAAGTATTATTATAGAAATAAAGAATTTGAACCCTGATCAGCAACGTAATCACTAATGTGATGTAAATTGTTATTATTTTCAAATTAATATACATTTATCAATTTAATAACTTCTTCAAACTGAAGTAAAAGAATTCAATATATATATATATTATATAAAAGTGACTATTATTTAAAGAAAAAAAATAATTAAGTTTCGATTAATCTTTCACTCTCATTACATTTAGAAGAAAACGAATTGATGCAATATTTCTTAGAATGTTATTTCGAAATCGTTAATTTCCTAAGTTGTAATAGGTCTTTACTCTTTTAGTACGATATATGATAAGTCAAAGTTTCTCAAACTATGTTCCGCCAAAGATCAATAAGTGTTCCGTAAAAAATTACGAAAATTAACATAAGCCTCATATGCTTTTAAACACTGTTTCAAGTTGGAGTCGCTAGCTTATTTTACTATTTTCATGTGTTTTATTTTTACATAATTACAATTTGATAATAAATGTTTATTTTGTTTTTCTAATTCTTATACTTACTTGCTTAATTTATTTATTATTAACACATATCTATATCTATAAAATAACCAAGGTGTTCCGCAAAAATTTTAGAATTAGTGAAGTGTTCCGTCGTGGACAAAGTTTGGGAAACGTTGCGATAAGTAGCTTACGTATAGTATAATTATACATTTGCAAACCTATTAGCTAAAAATAAAGCACGCATGTATACTATATATTGTTAAATCAAAGGAAGAGTATAAACAAAACTAATTCTCTAGGTAGTTTGTTTTGATTTTTAAATAATAAAATCGAGTGGGCTATTTATAAACTATTATTTATTAATTGAAAATTTGTAGTGGTTATAACTTTGTCAGAAAGAGTTCAAGGTGACTGATTTTCCGAGAGATGAACCGAAGAACTTTAACCTTTTTTTCGTATTTATAGTAACATATAATAGAAACATCTCTGTCCTTGATCATAATTTATTATAAATATCGATTTTCTGTTTTTATTCATATTCACTATTTTCTCGAATTCAAAATTCAAATTAATCGAACATTAAAAGTAATAATAATATTTATATAGATTCCATTATTATATCATAATAATTTAACAAAATAAAATATATTAATTATTGTTTAAACTAATAAATATTTATCATTTTATGATCAAAACAAATAAGAATATGTTCTGATTACAGATCTGGTAACCTTATGTTATGCATCCAGCAATATTTTGATAAATTGCATCATCTGTTTTAAAAGTTTCAACCTGTAAAATGGGTTATTTGTTTTATTATTATTATTATTATTTTAAAACAAGTTTTAACGCTTGATTATTGCTACACTTTCTGGAATTTCTATATCTCTTGAATATAAACAATAAATATAAATTTTTTTTTTTTTTAGAATATCGCTGCTAAAGGAATTTGATTTTGTAATTTATCCGGGCAAAAGAATTACAGATTTTTATCAGGATAGATTTATTTTTACATTTGACTTCTGTAACTGAAAAAAAAACTATGTAATATTTAAACAGTACTTCGTGCTGCTCCTAGTTTGACGTCTGCTTTATAGATAAATTATATCTTATCTTTTTTATGTATAGTTACACAGATTTTTTTTTCTATTTTTTGGAATTTTTAGAATATTGTCTAGGGTGTTCCTTTGAAGCATCTTCGAGTGGATCTATAGTTATTTATAACTTAACTGCCTTTTAAAACAGTCTAAAAAAAATTTATAATGAATATTTTTATTATCTGATGATTTTTAATATCTTTATTCATGAGAATGTTATATTTATTGCAGCTTTAAAAATATAAAAAACTTTTTACACTTTTTTATATGGTATTTTATACAGTTGTAAAATTATTGCACTTATTAATATATCTATAGAAATAAAAACAATGCAATGCTTATAAATATCTTCCTTACAAACATTGCATTGCTTCTTATAAGTTCATCTTTAATTCTTTTCAATACTGTATACAGATTTTTATTTTATAGCAATTAGTTAAGATATATTCATAAATTTATCATAATTTATTGAATAAATAATTTATATAAAATTTCAACAAAGTATTCAGAGTAGGGAACTAATGAAACTTATTTTCTGCGAACTGAAAGGATCTGGATAAACCTTGTACTATATATTAAATAGGCAGATTAACTGTTTGATTAATGTTACACAAGAGTTCTCAAAGGGAAATATCGTACGTTTAGCATTGAAAGACGCCATTTTTTTTTAAAGTAACATAGTAGAAGACGAGAAAAAACAATTTTCTTTGAACTGCTTGAATTTGAATCAGAT
The DNA here is from genome assembly GCA_011317285.2 of Androctonus mauritanicus. Taxonomy (NCBI): domain Eukaryota; kingdom Metazoa; phylum Arthropoda; class Arachnida; order Scorpiones; family Buthidae; genus Androctonus; species Androctonus mauritanicus. The sequence goes on along the minus strand of WUQG02145447.1, from coordinate 2,202 downwards.
TTTTCAATGAAAAGCATACCATCAGAAGGATAATTGTATAATCACATTATCCTCTTCTGAGTTATTTCTTTTCAGAAGTTGAGTATCTTCAGGAAATTTTTCTAAGAGAAAAAATCTTGAAAAAAGTTTTGTCACATCGTATTTTCTACCAATGTGAGTTTTTATAAATGAAAGGCAATTCATTGATCTGTTTATGTTTTGGAAAACGAGTTTTGAATAATAATACTAATAAAAATTCAACTTATTTTAATGGTTATGATTTGTTTATATTGTTAACAGTTTTTAAAACGAATGAATATCCTTAATATCTAATTTATTTTTAGCTATGTTGCTCTCGAACATAATCAACCTTATAAAAATTAAATACAATACTGTATTTATTTCACGTCCAACGTTCAATACGATTGTTTTTGAAGAGTGGGAAAATTAGTTTATAAAAGACACCCACGTGATAGAAACTTTTAATTTAAACGTAACAAAATCTCTACTGTTTCAAACTTTCTCGTCATAGGTTTATATCCATATATATTCTAAAAATATATATAAAATTCTAAAGTCACATAATAATACTTCCAGGAATTAAGAAATTGATTATAAAACTTTGAATGCAATAACGACTAATATTATTAAGCAAAGCGGTTAGATGATTATCATTCCTTAGTCACCCTATTGATAGTAGGCGCGTCACATGATTGATAATTGAAGTCGGACGATTATATATGCTGTAATTATATTTTCTGTGTTTAAATTAAATGCGTTGTAATCTGTGCAATAAATAAGACAATTTATAATTTAAGAATAATTAAATTTAACGCTAAAACACTTACAATATTTGTATGAAATCGCTATGCGCAAAAGCAGTAACGTTTCTGATTACGTTTCTGATTATAAACAAAAAAAGTTTCTATTTTGTTTAATTTTTTAAACTAAAACGCAAAGAGAAATTCGAGAGAAAATAAAATGCGAATGTCTATTTTTCTTATTTTTTAAAAAATGCGTTATTTTAATGAAAAAATTTATACACTAACAGGCCTATTAAAGCTTTCATATTGTTGTGGTCGTTTAAAAATTATACTGTTAAAAAATAATAGAATTAGACGTGATAATCTGTGGGAAATATAAGAATTAAAAAATTATTCTTGTTTTTCCCACACAGATTTTCTTATTCTTAAAAAAAAAAACAAAAGTTTGTTTTGAAAATATTTCCTATGACGTGCGTATTATTGGACTATACTCAGTGACGACATAATCACGTGTTGCCTAATTGAAAGAAATTATCTGTTCCAATAAAATGAATTACGCATTGATCAGTGTTAAGTGTTTAAAAATTATAACAACAAAAACAAATTTAATTTTAATAATTTACTTAACTTTAATAGAAATTATGTGGATCAACTCATTTCCTTTTCATTCTACAATAAAAATATATAATATATAAACATTGACGTTTTAATCCGGTGATTTTCAATAAAATTCTCTTATATATATTTTCGTATGGCGTAATAAATTGAGCATTAAACTGTGCTACCAAAAACAATTAAAACAAAATAAAAGAAAATTTACTTTGATACAAAATATCGCATTTCGAAAGAGAAATTGTGATGCGCGAAGTTTAACGTGTCTCACGACCAAAAAAAAGGGAAAAAAAAAAAGAAACAAATGAATAACTCACATTTTAAGAATGAAAGTACAGTACTAATAAAAGAAGCATCTGCTAAAATTAAATAATCAACGGTAAGTAAAGCACTGTGGCATTTTCCTCCATTCTTATTTTTTTTATCATCAATTATTCAAGTAGAAAAAAAAAAGAAATGTGGCGTGATGTCACCATTCCAAATAGGCGCGAGTTTAGCCGAACAATAAAATTTAAAAATTTATACTGCGATAAATACGTAAAATTTACCAATAGTAACTAATCAGAAAATTAATAAATTACAAAATATATAATATTGTTGAAAATGTTAACAAATTTTAGATAAAAATAAGATTTGCGAGTGAATTTTTGTTTAATAGACTAGGAGAGAATGTTAAATAAACGGAACAGCCATTTATTGTTTGGCGCGACCGTTGTATGGCGGCGCTTAAGTAGCGGGGTGACTGAGTTAAAATAATTTATAAGTTGGATGTGGCGGCAACTGGAGGGATAAGTTCCTGCGATTTCCCGCTTTACATCCACATTATCCGAATGTGAAGTGATTATCT